>JAMBLF010000960.1:0-161591 GCA_030578115.1 Leucoptera coffeella | reverse complement strand
TATTGAAAAAAAGGTGACGTTAGGAGTACCTATAACCGCCGAGAGTGTATTAGAGAATGTATGAATGTCAATGAAGCGAAAGTGGTCTGTCAGGATCGGGACAAATGGGGATCAGTGATCTCTGCCTACCCCTCTACAGGGAATCAGGCGTGATGTGTATGTATGTATGTAAAAAAGCTATTTCATACATGGCACTGAGCATTGTCTTTACATATTTTTACCGAGGTTAGTTCACCAACCATTTCGGCTGCTCAAGATGCCACGTCATGAAGACCACGACCGCTCTGATAAGAGCGTAACGATTGAGAAGAAGAAGTTCAGCGGAGACCCTTGGAGAAGAACTAACAAGAAACTCCAGAAATCAATTTATTATAATCACCCTTAACAAACATAAAAATTACAAAGAGTGGGCAAAAAACACAACGCTGGTAATACTAAATTTACCTTTCATACAAAATAACACGCAATGGCGGAAACGTCAAATTTAGTTCCAAGTTTGGCTACTGCCACCTTATGTGGCGGGTACTCTAGCAATCTTCGTTCCTTTTGCATGTTTTGTAATGAAGCATAAGGCGTGAAGAAAATATAAAAACAAAGTTGGATACAAAAATTACTTAGAATTTCCTTATTAGATCAAATTAATGTGTTAAATCATTGATTATATTTATAGTAAATTTTTTCACATCTCATTATGACTTTTATTTTTTTTATAATTTAGTACTAGGTGCACTCAATTGGATTATAAAAACAGTTATTTGATTTTATATTCTATTTTTGTTGCGAAATAGTCTTCCATTTAAATTGAACGGATTCTAGTGCACATAAGTGTTCAAAAGTGTTGAATGCACATATCGTATAGGAAAACGATGGTTTCCTTAGAAAGTATTGCTTCAGAGTAGGAGGGAGGCCATAGATCGGAATACAACAAAGTCCGTCGGCATAGTAATGCTCTGATAGCTGCAGAAAGTGAAAACAGGTTGATGACCTTTCGCAAAAACCTGCTTTATAGCAATCTTCTTGGTCACGTGTGAAATTGAAGGAACCGCGGAAGGCAATGGAGCTATTGCATTGTGTTTGAGTTATTGAATAAGTAACGGTAATTTCTGGAACGTTGAGGTTAAGGTTAAAATTGAAAAATTCAGGAACTTGTAAAAGGGTGCGGTAGAGTAATAATGCTCGAAACCCAGAAGCGAATAAAAAAGGTAATTTTTTTTAGCTGATTTCAGCTTTTTTTGGCTAGTATCTAAACGAACATCAAATAATATGAAAAATACTGAACTGTACTCCATAATATGGCTAAAAGCACACCAAAGGTTAGTTTTGGGTTGGGACTGTTTTATTTTGGTATACAATTCAGTATGTTTTTGGTGTGCATTTTAATATTATTTGATGTTCGTTTAAATACTAGCCATTAAAAACCTGAAATGAGCTAGATAATTTTGTTATTATTATTTTCCAGATCTACAAAGATAATAAATAACATAGTAAGACTACAGAATCGTCGATCGAAATTTGTCATCGTTCAAAATCAAAGTATGTTGTGTCAATTGTGACAGGTAGAAGTGGATTGTTTCAGCATCAGTTTAAACTGAAGTGGAGAGACCTTGCTGTAACGTTATGATTTAACATTGAAGGCTAAATTAAACCTTTAAAGTGTGATCTTATCAGAATTTTTGAAACTGAAACGTTTCTGTAAGATACGTGTCTTTGCACCGATATGGGACGTCTTTACTCTTACTCAAATATAGGAAAATCCTACATACAAGACTGAAAGTTCTTATCAATATGAACTCATTTGAAATAAAACACTAAGATGACAACATGTGTTTCCCCCACATAAATTACCGCTGTTAACATAGAGGCGCTAAAATAATATAACAGTTTATGAAAATAATACAGCATTCCTATAACCATAGATAACATAGCGCTAAAACTAAGTGCCTATTACGTAAATTCAACCTTTTGTAAACTATGCTCAACGTAAGGTAATCCCAACAATGTTATATATTCATGAACCCACCGTTTTGATGAGGGTACAACCTTTGTTAGGATGTAAATTATGCAATTTGCATTTTTCATCCTATGTTTTTTACTTCTCCGGCCCAAAAATATGTAAATATGTTTTTCATCCAGTTTTTGAGCAATTGGCAATCAATAATTTCGTCAACTTAAACAGAATTGTTAATGGACTCGTGCAAAAAATTGAGAACTGTTCGTACGCGATAAATTCCATGGTGATTATCTGACACTATTGATTTTTGTTTCAAAAACCCAATGTAAACAGCCTTTGGATAACAAGCAATTTTTTGGGATATAAACTCAAGTTATTCTAGAAATGTAGTTTTCATCGTAGTGTATCAATAGCTGTCTGGATTGAGATACACAGCATTTAAATATGCAGAGTTGTTATACTTAATTGTTATAAAGTTATACAATCATACATAAATTATGTAATATTATCATTATTATATATGAAACAAACATTATATTGAAATGAAAAGATATAAAACTCATTAAAATCGAATCGTTTGTGCATCAAAGGCTCGCAAATGAGTAACAAAGAGTTTCAGGCATAACCGCTAGCGTTTCCATCACACAACTATCTCAATTAAAACATCCGACGCCATCGTTCCACTTTAAAAAGATTAGTTACGGGTTTATTTAACTGGCAACATTGCACTAGTAGTTCTCTACACATATATAAGTACCTACATATACGTATCTGATAGTCTGACATCATTAAAACATGAAAGTCGTGCGAGTAATTAAAAGTTACAATGTTTTCAGGCTTTAGTTTTGTGTAATTTCAAACCTTAGAATCAAACACAAATATCAAATCAACAAAAATCATGATTTCCTCATTTGAAATTAAGCTTTGCTGCTATTAAAACTTATCGAAAAGTATATGGCGTACATTTGGACTGATAAGTGAATTTAATATCATTTTCTTACAACTACTATGATGATATTTCATTAGTTCTCATATTAAGCTTGCAGAGAATAAAGTTCTTTACTTGTTAACTAACTTTACGTATTAACTAGTACTCTAAATACATAGCTTACTTCACAAGTAACGAGGTAGAGACCCGGTTGTCTAGCTTTTGTTATCTTCCTTGTTTCGTAATCACGCTGTCGCCTCTTGCTTTGCAATGAAACCATCTCATACTTTCATTACGTAACCTTATTTATATTAGATTGTATGCAGAATGAGCTGTTATATGTGGATGACGTTTTATAAGGCAGACACTGGTTAATTGTTCACACTACTTGATCAAATAGCAATTTCGTTGTTGATGATGTGAGAATTATCTAACTATGTGACTATTGTCATATTTACATATCATAGTCAAATTCAATATATCACTAATAAAGTATTCCGAACGTAATAAGTAGTGAATTCATCGCCGATTTTCCCGTCTACAGCTATAGGTAGATTTCCTCACAATAATTCTCGTAACGAAGTATCAATAAAATATTTTTGGTAATTTTATACAGGATAAGTCTAAATTTTGCATTACAATAGAATTTGTACACATTACCAATTCATAATGTTTGTTGTTTCATTTGCTGTTGTCTGATTTGCTTCCTTTACATTAGTCAATAAACGCATATGTTTGTTTTGCAGACACTATGTCTAGAATGAACTTAGCATAAGACTAACATGCGATGGATATTACAGTGAGGATGAGGTCAGATGTCAGTGACCACATGTGTGTTTTGTTGTTTAAGAGCAATTGCTATAATGCCTTCAAATTATGTGCGCATCTTAATTTGAGAATCATAGTATTTATTATAGTTTTAAGAGATTCGCGATTTATACTCATGATTAATAACTAGCGGGACTTATCGCGTATGTTTTTATATAATAAAGTTACCTTAGTTATTAATCATATTATATTACCGCTAGTTATTAATCATAGTATTTATTGTTTATGCATACTACAATAATGTTGCATAGAATTGCAGTGTTATTTTAAAACCATTATTTAGCTACGTATTTCAACAATTATAGGTCTGTGATTATCTTTCGCTGTCATTAAAGATAGTATTTGATTTAATATTCAAAAGAGCATTTTATGAATATATGGAGCAAATCCGTATCTGTTTATACATAAACAGATTTCATAAATGTACCACATTCCATTCCAATACTAGTTTTGTTCCGCGTAGCAAGGAGCTTGCGGTTAACTTCGTTCTAGAGTACTATGAAAAAGTAAATTATGAATTAATTTTTCATCGTTTTGGGTATTTATCACTACAAATACATTACTACTTGTTTTTATACTCAAATATTTACCCAATATCTCTACATTTATATGAAAATTTAAAATTTATAAAAAGCCTTTTTTCATATTATCCGATAATCTGTTAGATATCTGAGGCGAGAGCGGGTTATTAGCGGTCGTATTACTGCGCAAACAGGATGCAATCTATTAGTGGGCTGGGGCCTGACATACAGGGCTCAAGACGCGATTGAGCCAATTAAGAGATCATTGTGAGTCCAATACGAGCCAACAAGGGACGTTCTTCGATGCTTTATGCTTTAGGCCTTATATATGTATGTATATAATAATATTTAAATAGAAATAAGGGAAATATTGATCGATTCAAAATCCAACTTCTATAACATAACGTAAAACTTAATCTATATAAGTTGCATAATTATGTTAATTAGTTTATTTTATATTGAATCGTATATTTATAGTAAGCACGGAAACGAGAAACTCTCATTTTGATTCTAAAGAAACGGTTTGTAAAGGTCTCCATGGCTAGCAAACAAGAAGTATCAAACGGTTAAAAATTAATGGCGTAACTGTTTAAGTTAGGGCCCTCGTTGATGATGATACGCAGGGGCGCATAAATTATGAACCTACCTATTCAACTGCCTATACTGAACATTTTCTGCCTCTCCTTTTCGGCTTTACGTTACATTTTTGTACTAAATATCTTACCGCTTTTAGATAAATGTTAAATCTTAAGGTTACCTGGTAGTCAGTAAAGTTTTCCTACTGTTAAAGTACAAGATTTTCACTTACCTGCAACAAAAAAAACAAAATTAGTAAAAATCTTCATTTAAATAAAAACACAAATAAAAAAATACGAGTTACGCTATCCAGTAAAAAGTGGGTTTTGGGTGACCAAAATCCAACGCTATCAGCAGCAGATTTTGGCCACTCGCAGCCTCAACCTTCTAGGTAGCTAGCTGTCAGTAGTCACTCAACCTCCGACTACCCCGAAAGGTTACAATCGTGATGCACACAAACATATACGCACGCATAACGATAGCCAACACGACGGCACGTTTATAAGTAACTACCTTTACCTAAACACAGCCTGTCATTTCCAAACTCGACAAGCATCGCATGTATTCAATAGATTTGAGAACAATGCTCACTTTTTGCAGAAAACGTACAATCGCACAATGCCGCATCATGTTACCATGTTACGGCGCATCTCGGATTCAACGTTAACGAATAAGACATCGAAGTGCTGTAGGTGCGTGACATTCTTCGAAAGGAAGGATTGAGAATAAACCACGAACCAAATAGTAATTGCTCCATGGAATAAATATTATGTATTAGATACGCATGACGAGTAATACTCTACAAGCGTTAGGTATAGTTTAGAACACGTAATCCTTCGGGCTGTAGTATTATATTATCTGTGCTTCGGGTAAGTTAGGGGCTTGTAGTAAAAATGTAAGACTACACATAGATCTGTAGTGCATAAATCAGCATGTCGTCCAAGGCAATTTCAATTATTTCTTATATAAACATACCGTAATAATAGTAAACCTGAAATACTTATTAAATACTACGAACTTAAACACTTACGAAATACTATTATGTTTAAATGCACAAAACTAATGATTTAACTATATATGCTTTGAATTAGCTACAATCAAGAAGATTTTTGGTATACGATACGACAGTTTAAATTCATGTGCAACATAATTGGGTATGCAGTTACTTAGTAAGTCATATGCATAACTCAACAAAACAATTTATAAATAGAGTAGGTCATGTTATCAAAGCGATATTTCTTGAGCTTCTGGCGCTTATCAGGCCTTTTCTACAACGAATACTTATTTGTCTATAACTATAACTTAGTCTCCAAAAAGTAAAAAATTAAAAAAAAAATTATTTGAGTATAAATCTTATAAAGTAAATGAGCTGTTACACAATAATATCATACACACACGCAACCTTCTCGCATTACTTACAAATTTATAAACACGTGAAGAAAAAAACAGCATTACAGCAAAATCGGATACCAGTTGGAAAAATGCAATTCTAGATAAGCCTAATATTAATACATACGTTAGTTGTTTCACTTGGTATCTTTGACGCATTTTGTTGAACTGGACACCGACGTTAGATCACTAGATCAGTTACTATCGTAACCTCATAGGACACTAATGTCCTGAATTTTTCGCACTCATTAACGCAGTAACTTCACAGCCTATTGGCCACGATTCATGTACACTACTGAACACTGTTACACCGAATTTCCAATAATTGCAACAGGGTGAACCACAAGCTAGTGTCGGTCCGGTATCAAGCATGAACGCGGAGTGAATGCTTATAGTTTGTGACAAAGTAGGTACGGTGCGTAAGCGCATCGCATACTCCAATAATGCCTAGCTATGGGTGCATCGTATCAGTTTATGCAAATTGGGAACAACACTAGTCTTTCGTCATCAATTGGGTTAATTACTCGTCACATTAAACAATATAATCGAACGCAGTAAAATTCATACTTTCGCTACGCATGTGGTCTGAATGCGTCAATCCTTCTCATTTATTTATTTAAATACTACATTTTGCTATGATTTTAATTATTATTTTTAATATATTTGTTATAATCGTTATACATTATTAAACATCGATTCCACGCAATCCATTTAAAAACAACTTTGAAATTTTTGTCTAGCTAGTTATCAAATGAAAAGCAGTGTGTATAACAATTTATTTAAAAAATTTAATAACTAACTAGCGACCCGCTCCGGCTTCGCACGGGTATAAAATATATAACTTACTCCACTATTTAATGGATGTTATTATACATATAAACCTTCCTCTTGAATCACTCTATCTATTAAAAAAACCGCATCTAAATCAATCGCGTAGTTTCAAAGATTTAAGCATACAAAGGGACATAGGGACAGAGAAAGCGACTTTGTTTTATACTATGTAGTGATTAGGAAATGGGCAACGAGGAAAGAAGCAATGCATCTCAAAATTTTCGTTGTTTGTTCCTTAATGAAGCCAGGATCTAGGGATTGTTTGTTAAAAGCATTACGCAGAATGACTACCTGTACTTAGAGCCTTTATCAGTGCCATCGCTATGACCTAGACTACTGTTTGCATACGAGCGTTATCTTATAAAGTAAATTGGGTGGTGCTACATACTTTATCCACGTCTTGTGATGAGGCATTTCGTCAACAAAAAATATGCCAACGCCATGATTGAATATCGCCGAAAATAAAACCAATCGAAGTCAATATGAATACAGTGCTTTGTACTTTAGTAGTCAATAACTAAATGAGTTCTTTTCGCGGTCAGATAAGCCATTCGAGACTCATTCTATTTCGTGTAGCATATAGGAATGACAATAGTTTTTTATTTCATTAGATAATACATTGAACCAGAAAAGTTAATGTTTTTTTACAATTATCATCAATTTACAAAATAGTAGCAAAATAAAAATGTTTATGTATGAATATGAAGATACTATACTTTCGTACACTTTCATTTTAGTTTGTATGCTTTTGTTCATAAGTTTGTTTACTCAAAGTTTAGAAAACGCATGTCTACGAACTATAAGAAGAAAAGCTGTGCTTATACTTTGTTTATTTCCGAAGCACTGTCTCTTTGAAGATCTTTGGTCTAGAAAATATGTTTTATTCTGTTTGACAGATTGAAGTGTTTAGAAAAGCACGAGTATACAATAGTATATGTCAGCATGGTTAGAAAATTACAAAGCCTTTAATAATATATCGCATCTTTACCATTAGTTCCGGCAGAAGTATTTTTTTTTATTAGGAGTAGATGAAGATCGATGATCGAAGCTAAGAAATTAAGCTTTTGCGAATTTCATGCAAAACTTATGGCGAGAGAAAACTTGGTTAGGAGCTATGTTTATTTATAAACAGTCTTGTTTTAAATAATTATAAACAAGATATAACTCAAAAATAAACCGATATTCAACTATGTACTAGGTAACGCAACGCTCTTTTGTGTAGGCAACATTGAAAAGTGACAGTTGTAAATTTTCATGCCAAGGTCCATCGCACAATTCGCACTACAGGCGGCTTACACTTTTTATATTATACAAGATAAAGACCCTTTAATTGATTTCTTTTATACATTATAACTGTGAAGATATTTGTTTTCATTTATCCATTATAAAGAGTGCATATTATATTTACTTGTTTTATTAAGCTGTACTAACAGAAATATAATCAAGTCGTTTCCTCATCCAAAGTTATCATATTTGCAAGTATACTTTCGCCTAGTATTATTTCATGTAATTTCGATTTCAACAATTTCAATATTGCCGTATTGAATTATTTCAGTCTAGATAAGTCATAACAAACGGCGCTAACGCAAATTTGCGGTCGAAATAGAGAAAGGTGTTAATTACAACAGTTTACGAACCAGCAAAAGCAGAGTAGTCCCAGAAAGAGAAATATCGGTTTGATTCTTCTAACTGTAAAATGAGGTTTAAGAGAATAAAAGAATAAGGCTTTATTTTATTCGAAAAATGACAAATTGGCACAACAACTTATTTCACATCATGTAACATTTTATTGACGTGAACACGCAACAATAACGGTGCTAAATCTATCTTGTAGTTACATGATAGTCTTGCTATCAGTTAAAAAAGAACTGATTGACACGTTGAGAAATTACGTACGCTTGTTGTATGACTGGGAAAATTTTACGCTATTGAAAACGTTATGCTCTTACGGTAGTGACACAAGCACTCACGTCTCTACCTACGATAGAAAGTCATTGAGTAAGCTCAGCGAAATCTTGTACGTCAAGTGATTTACATCTGATTTCTCATACTAGGCTTGGACTTAAGACGATCAGCTGTTTTAGAAAATGTACCTTATTGATTGAGGCGACAGTTTTAGCTAATAGTATAATACATATCACATATCCTTTCCAATACAGGGGCAGACAGAGATCACACATCCCCAGTTGTTTCAATCCTGACAAACTACTTTTGCTTCACTAACATCCATACACCCCCTTATAACTGGCGTTCATAGTTTGTTTTAACGTTACCCTTGTTAAATACATCGTCTATATGACTGAATATAAGTCATAGTTTCATCTACTCTCAAAATTTACGAGTATGTACTATGAATGACGGCGTATGAAGGCATCCTACGTGATCCTAATAGCTGCCAAGCCCACACGCTAATTAGATGGTTGCAACTGCACTGCCAATTAGGCTGGTGTTTGGATTATTGCACAATATCCAAACCATGACTTGTACGAAAATATTCATCACAGTAGCATTTAAATTAATAATTTTAAATTGTAATAGATTCTTATTCTGTAGCACTACTAGAGGCAATTAAATTCTTAATTTAACATAAACTAAGCAATTCTTTTTCTCTATAAATACAACTTAACATTAGTAAAGAAATTTATAAATACACAATATTTTACATAATCAAAAACCCGACACTGAATCATTTTGTTTGTACAGTTGAATAAATGGTGCTTACGTACTACATGTCACTTAATTATACGACCGTTTGCATTACTCTAAGCCCTGTATTTAGTCATATATCACTTAGCAAGAATGTATAATCTGAACTAACACTATAAATCCAGGTAATCTACGTACATAAGCCCCGAGATAGGGTAGCTCTTTAAACCCCCTGAGCGCCATATAACTGGTATGAATTATCGCAGATACTCATCTCCCAATAACACCTAAATTTACCTTTTATATCTATCTAACGACCTCCGTGACGCGAACGGAATCACCTGAACGCAAATCATCAGCTCTCGGGTTAGATTCCCGATGGAGACTAGGATAAGAACGATTTTTTAATGACTTCCAGTTTGATCGTTGATTATATATGTATTATACATCGACAATAGGTACATATTTCTTAAATATACATCGACAGGTCGACCCTTAACAGAAGATTTAAATGTACTTAGCAAGGAGCTAGTTCAATTGGTGTAATAATGTCCAACAATAATATTATTATTATCTCTGAATTGAGTTTCATACCGCTGACATGCCGAGCATAGCTTTGAGTAAGAGTTCACGTAGACACAAATAGTAGGCTCTATGTACAAATATGCAAGCCTTGAAAAAATATTTATCATGCGGGTTGTAGTTATGATATCTTCGAGATAAATTATTGTGACAGTGTATGCTGAGGCTGCCGTAAAATACCCGCAACGGCCTGATAAGATAATTTCGTCTTTTATCATCCGTTGCAGATCGTCTATGGCAGAGATCTCAACTTTGTATTGCGTGAGTTTAAAACATGGCAGACAATTACACTGTCGAGAGAAAACATCTCAGATTCACAGATAAGATAAAATATCGGCAAAACATAAAAAAGGTGTTATTGTGAATGAAATCTGTATTTCCTTAACCATCATAAGAAATAAGTTCTTACTCGTAACAAAGTTGCTTGGAAATAAAGAGGGTAATGCCCTTAAATTGCTGTGGAATTGTCACCTACGTTATTGTTGACATTCACAAATCAAAATAGAACGAATGACGATGCCCTTGATCGATCACAGTAATGCTGTTCCGAATGTGTCGAAAGTTGTACATTCAGTATCTTTCCTGCTTCAAATGGTTATTTGAACTAGGCAGTTTCTTATGGCCTACGTGACAAACAAATTATTTACAATTACAATTAAGAAAACAAAGGTTTTATGTATTTGAAAACAATGTATGCGGAACCAATAATTTCAAATCTCTTTACTACCTGTTCTACGAGTATGCATACCCATTATTGAAATTAACTTAGTGCTTCCACTATTATGCGTGCTAAGTGTAATAAAATACGAACTCGGTACATTACGCAAATTGTCAACATTCGAGAATATGAAATCACGCCCGCACCCTTAAAAAAAACAAGGGACCTCATGTATGAATTATTGATAGAGTATTTCCTCGCTTCCATTGTCATCCCACGCTTTTACCACACGTTTGTTTTACGGGTGTCAATTAGTTAGCCCCACTTTTATTACGAATACTTACATTTTGTATCATGTGTGTGAAAGAATATTGGCTCATATACAGTAAAGCATGATGGTATTCGCAAGCCGTATTTATGAAGGCTCAAGACTAATTAACCGTTAAATTTGTTTATGGTTATTATTAACTATTTATAAGACTCTTTTATAAATCTCAATATTTAATCAAATATAAAGTTTTACTATCTATGTGCACTTGCACATAATAATACATATTGCATACATTCATCATTATCAATAAGGAGGTTACTAAATGTAATATGTGTAGATTTCGGTTGCGATAAATTACTTTACCGTGATATAATACTTGCATAATTCACGAAAGCATTTCTTCGTATGATTTGATAAATACGAGTTACCAAAACTTATTCTTTATACTTCAACACGTCTAATCAATGAAAACTAGTTATGATATTATTATCTAAGCGTTTAATAATTGCACGCTCTATTGCGTTTAACTTTTTATCATTTTCCTAACGAAAAACGAAATTATCTGGATCTGACATTATATCATAAGTTCATTAAAATTATATTATAACATTGACGTGTTGACAATATAAAAGTCTATTGATTTGAAGAATTACCAGCCTACGTATTATATACATTTTTATACGTTCATTGAGACAAATATTGCCCGTGCCAACCATAGACTCAATGAGATTTCACAAGGTGTTGCTAGTTAATATTTCTACCGGTAAAAAGTAAGTAGGTACTCGTGGTTAGCGGTACTCTGCCTCTCAAGTGCCACTTACGGACCTTTAGGACCGAACTCACGCGGTTAGGGCCCCCGTACATTAACAGCATTCAACAAGTACCCATTCCTGTCTTCTAACAAGCTACGAGCTAAGTCTTAACCCAGGAACTAGTTTGGTTCGCTCTATCACAACTTGGTTTATGAATGTAAAAAGAAATATAACTTTTATTCAAATGTTGTTTATATTTATGACGATTTGGCAAATATCATTTGGAGTTTACATTCGTGTGTTTGTAAACTTATTGGATAATTTCACTTCACCTGCTTACAGAAAGATCTAAATCAAACATTATAGTAAAATACAAAGGTTCTATAATTATTAATTAAATTTATTTTTTATTGAATAAGTGAACACAAATGACATAGCCGGGTAGCAATCTCAATCTTGTGGCCACATTTTTTATGATATTATGTCAACCTACATGTTCTACCTTATTTGCTAGAACGTATTAAGTGGACATGGCTTCCTAGTAACCCAAGTAGACCGGATGGTTTACGGTAGCAAAAAGCATAGCGCCTGACAGTTAGAGATGCTGCATGCCACTATTCTAGGAACGGATAAATGAGACTCAATCTAAGATTGACGACATATCTTTTCATCATCACAAGGAGAAAATAGATATATTATATCCTATTCCTGATGTGTTCTTAGATTTTATTTCCTCTCCCTGCTAATAACCTTGGGTTCGAGAAACTGCTGTTCTGTGTTTTGTTTTTAGAATTGAAAGTCTGGAAAATGTGGAATCGTGTGTTAGACTTGCACTTGCATAACACATAAAATAATATTCATTTGAATTTCCTACATAAAAAAGAAACAAAGAAACATTTAAACGTTGCCTAGCAATGCAAACTTGGTTACTCTGTTGCCAGCCTGAACAGCTCGTGATCAGCCTCAATGCAAATTGAGTCACAGCATTGGGGGAACGGAGGGACCCGCAGGAAATGGTCCAAATTGATGCCATTTGTTTAGCTCACGTCTGCCTCACAACACCGAGCAAGGACAAAGATATATGCCGGATTACAACTGGCTGTGGAGACATGCATTGTGCAGATAAAGAAAATAGGAACCGAGAAAACGCATATTTTCTGTACATTGTCATTCTTATTATTATGAATGCGCTCTTTGTATAAAATACTTAAAAAGACATTCAAGACTAGTCTTGCGTAGTTACGAGGTAGAGGTTTCCATCTCCGAATCTGTTAGTAACAATAGTCTACTCTAATTCACGTGTTAATGAGATAGTCATTACTTAACGTAATGTTCTCTGTACGTTCAATTTATAGCACCATTACTTTAATCTTCATTTAAAAGTTACTTATTTTAAAAATACTGAATCAGCACCTTCTTCTTATATTGTTGAAAAGTAATAATTACTCTCTACAAACACATTTTGTAACATACAAATTGCGAGTCACGATTATTGTAACTGCTCAAATTTCACAAACTCAGTTGTTATCTTTTAACTAGAAAACTATTCGTAATTATGCAACTTAAAACAACATAAATTACTTTGCAAGAAAAGCAACTTGCCGTAATACTACTATCGCTCTTTATTATAACTATACACATCTTTTTTTCCTTAAATTGTTTAAAATTGATGCATGGTCAATGATACTTAACAGCCATTTTTAAATTAATACTAATTCTATGAATTATGGTATTTACTGGTTAGTCTTGAAAAGACGATGCAGTCTTTGACTAGAGTAAAAGGAATTCAGTCTGTTGTGTTAGTTGTACCATTGTTCTTTTCAATGTCAATAGTGAAATCTCCAGTACAAACTTTATAATGCCAGTATCTTCGCAAAAACAAATAAAGTTTACTTTACTTTCGTCAATCAACAGATTGTTTGAATCAAGCTTGTTCCAACTCAACATAAAGTTTTATTTCTGATTAGAAAGTATAATAAAACCGACTCGATTCCAACATGCTTTCGGAATGGGATAATTTCTGATGCGGGCCCTCTGTGCATCCCAATAGTTTATGGGCCGTTGAGAGACGCCCAATTATATTTGACTGGCCGACAAATGCAGTTTGGTACTTATTCAGGTTCAGATGCCGTGGTGGAGAAAGGCGCGGGTAATTGCAGTGCGGGTACAAGAGGTAAAGGGAACGAGAATAACTTATTTCATGGCCAAGTCGAGAACTATGATATATTTTGTATGATTATACTGTTAAGTATTAGATAAACTTTAGAATTAGATGACAAAATTAACTAAAACACATTGGATTGAGTACTCTATGGGATATAAATAAAATATCCCAGTGTTATTAGGTATACATTATCATATAAATTTTGAATAAACATAAAAATACACATGACTGTAAGAAAGTTAATTCATATTCAAATATTAATTAACTAATACGATGAGATGTTAAGATTGAGAGAGCTTTGACTCGGAAATATGATATGTATTGATCACGAGTAGCGTCTTGAGAGTTCTCTACTAAACATGTTTGTTTGTTCGAAACATCTCCGTAGTCAATTAACAGCTTAATCCATCATTTTGAAGATAAAGAAAATGTACCTCAGAGGAGATTCTAAACAAAAACCTGAAGCTCTTACACACCAATCCGAGCATAATAATACAATATGTTGTTTTATTAAATAATGATGTTTGGATTTTATTAATTAGAAATAAATAATTTAAATATTAAATAAATCATTATACTCATAACACAGGCATTTTGTGAATATCTAGATGCACTTATCAAGTAAGTGCACAATTCCTTTGATTGTAATAAAAAAGAATCGGTGATAAAAAAAGTCATCATAATAATATATTGTAAATATAATCTAATATTATTTTATAATAAAAATATTCTAAATGCCACATACTTTTGAGTCTTCGACCTCGTCATTTTACTGAATAGGCTTGATCAGGCTGCTACAAGGAGTTTATAAAATAAACTCAAAAAATCTATTCAGATTTTTTCACGCACGAATAACCACACTGCACAAGTTATTATTTAAAAAAATTCACAAAAAGTTTGGGCTGCCGAAAATGCACTCGCTTATTCACGGCCGCCTCAACAGATAGTACACTCACGATTTGAAGGCAGAACAACCTACGCCCTACTTCAGACCAACCCGTCACCCGAGTCGGAGAGAGATAAACGATTTCATATTGCGACGAGTGAAAGGGACATATTCACGTGATAATCATAGCAAATGGCTTAATACAATATTAGCTGAAATGCTATTAAAATGTAACTTAGAATAGTAGGTTTTATGAGTTAAGTTTAAGGCTTGTGTGCGTGGGAGTCTACCAAAAGAAAATCACTCCCCAAGCTGACACATAAAATAGCGCCGCCGCTACAGTACTGCCACCTATGTATGGAGTGCTGAACTATCAGAAGTGCTCACTGGTTGACCGCACATAGAACCTCTCTACCTGAACAGTTGGAATATATTCGAGAGTGACTATATAGATGTCGCTACAAAGTAATAATACTTTTTAGGGCAGTTTGTAGTAACTTACCAACTATTCTAAATATTCTGATAAATTCACAACTTATGCAATTTAAATTTATTTGTAATACAAAATTACTAAAAATCCCAAATATTTTACACAAGCAGTTAATTTAATTATCTTACACGACATGTTATGGCATCCTGAAATCCCATTCTCATCACGTTTATGGTCATCGCTCTACGATAAGTGTTTCTACAGGAAATACCAAAATCTATTCAAGATTGTATCACATTGATCAATTTTATGTCTTCTTTGTTTGTTGTATTTACGTGACAAGGCAACGCAACTAAATTAAATCTATAGGATTATTGCTCCCTTAAAAGTTCTTAATAGTCGTGTCACTTGATTTTCTTTTTGACATACCAACTACTCAAAAAAATCCTTGCAATATGTTTATGCAGAATTTAAATATACGATATAGAGTAACTTTAGAAAAGACAAACATTTCACGACCAAATCTTTCCAAGCTTATTATGTAAGTTTATAAGAAAATCAATTTCAATTCGATTTTCGCTTATTAATAACATAACGCATTAATTCCATCACATGTATCTATATAAGCATAGGCAGAAATCACGGATCTCTTATTGTGCATTTCCAACCACCACTTTTTCTTCATCATTTTTTTTCAATCAATGTTACGTGGTAGTTGATGATGGCGTGGTATATATCTTGTTTGGGTAGGCTCAAGTCTCGCACTGGTTGGTAATTATATATTGAATTACTATGAATATTATCCTTAATTTTACTTATTTCGACACAAAACTATGGGTGCTGTCGGAGGAACAATTGCACTGCATCATAAATACTACTTTATATATATTATATGTTACGAACTGTTCGTGTATTTGTTTGTGTAGTGTATTTCTTTTTTATTTCTATGTATTCAGAAAGTTCTATAATTTTACACGAATACAAACACACCACAGGTAAATGCATGTTGCAAAAAAAATTATGCCATTACTCACGATCGGACTTAATCTAATGAAGTATGAAATTAAAAACAGTCCTTACGGCGAGGGAAAACATCGTGAAGAAACCAAACTGTTCCCCGAACAGGTAATACTCACGGCTTGTAAATGGCGATACGGCTTAGCACCTATTACATTCAGTACTAACTATCTGTTCAACACGTGGGTTCGAGTAGGCCAAAGAATTACTACCTTCGCAATTGCGGAGATCGACACCTCAACCTATGACTAGGCAAACGTCATGAACGCATTTGTCTTTTTTGTCTTAGTACTTACGGTCTTTTCTTCCCTTCAGACTGGGTGATAGTAGACGGAGGTGGAGGCAGGTCATCCATGGGCACCTCCTCGTTAGGTGGGGACGGTGGGGACTTGTCAAACTCAGCTATGGGGGCCAGCTCAGGCATCGGCGACACCGTATTGCTGTCCATAGCAGACAACTTTATGGGAGACACTTTGGCTGCTTTGGAAGACTGGTCAACCTCCGGGCGGAGGAACGTAGCGAATATACCTGGAACAAGATTGATTAATAGGAGATGTGATGTATAACATATGATTGATATGTAGAGGTGAATTAGATGGAGTGATAAGTATAAGTCCAAATGGAAGCAGGTATTTAGAATTTATTGATTGCAATGATTGGTACCAGCTAATGCTCTTCGCACACGCCCTTAATATTTATATAAAAGTGAAACTGCCTCAAAGTTAAGTAAATGAATTTGAACATTTTCTGATCCCATAGATTAGTTTTTGAAAATTTGGTATCAAGCTTGGATTTTTCCAAAAAGTAACTTTTTTATATCATGGTTATATTATTAAATAATAAAAACGACCTAGTCCAATAACCTTTTCAAGTATGTTTAATGTTTTTAAATATACTTAATATTTTAAAATACACCAAAAAATGGTTATGTTACATTTTAAGTAGTTGTATTTTCGAAGCATTCTCATAAAAAGATTTGATTTTAATAATTCGAAATGACGCTAGGACTTTTATCATTTGCAATGTACTCTAGAACAAGTCCATCAAACTAATCGAATGTAGGTGTGGAGCGATTCACACAAAACAGACTAGTAAGTAGACAGCGTCAGGGAAGGTGGTGCTTCTAATAAGTTATTGAACTTTACCGTTATAAATTTATCGATCAGGGTTGAATTAGTCTTTCACTAAGTTCAACTGTATCGGGGCCACATTCTTTAATAACAATCGCAACACCTGATTTTTGTTCAATGCCGATACTAGTAATTTAGTACAATATCATTGACGGTTTTTCGGAGATACTCATCAATGAAGTATCGAATAACATAATAAAATGCGGTTCAGATTTTTATACAGATATTATGAGATGATAAAGATGTGACTAACGGATTTATAAACTCAACACCGCGCTATCATCTAGACCCTGACAGTATACAAAATAATAATATGTTGTAAGATCTGATGTTTAACAGAAGTGGATATTAAAGTTTCAAACCCAATTGTTCATACAAATAAGCTAATCGTACTCTTTCTCTCGTCTTGTAGAATTTGGTAATTTTCTTTTTAATGTACACAAACGCAAAATCCTCGTTTGCCCAAAGGGATGTAGGCAAAGTTCACTGATCCCTTTTCTTTCGATCATGTCATACCACGTTCGCTTCATTGCCATTCATACATATCCTCATACACACTTTGCAGTTATAGGCAATTCTAACATCATCCTTTTCAATTTGACGTCTACCTGACTGTCAAATATTCTTAATTCTACATAATTCGGGAAGAAGAATTCTACGTAACCTAAATATAAACACCTGCTTTTTATGTTTTTGTCTATGGTGTTAAAAGTTAAAGATTTTACCACGAGCGTTGATAATTACAGTTTGGTGTAGGTGACGAGGCATAAAGCCAGGAGCGGGATTCACGCACCCGTACACTCCCCAATGTAAGTCACTCGTCTGTGAAAATAATTTCACTGGAGGTCACGCTTACAAGTGCATTCTGTTTTTGGCTTAGATTATACGGTGTTTGGTACGCCTAATTTTGAATGATATTATACGGAAATAAAGACCTAAATATCATTACGTTATCACATAATAATAAATGCAAGTAAAATGATGATTAATTAGCTATTTTACATTTAGTTTTGTTGAATTGTAAGTATAATTTCCTAACGACGATTATAACACAAGGAATATGTGTAATGCTATTACAATATTGATAAAAAAACCCATTTAAAGTACAAGAAAATGGTGGTCTTTAATTTATTTTATATTTCATTGGCTATTTCGTATACGAGTACACAGCATAACTTAAAAAAATCAAAGCATAATAAGCAAAGCTATTTATACGAACTGCAACGAAGAATCCGCAGCAATTTATAAATAAATAAATATGTATCTAATATAGAATTTAACTGACGTATTCGCCCCTAACCTGTCCACAGTCATGTCCTGAATAAACTAAGCCCAAATCTAGCAAATTGAAGCACCACTCAAAGTCAAAGCTAATAACTTTATCCCACTAGCGAGCGCTCGGAAATCCACCGGGAAATTGCTAGCGCCTCAACTGGCTGATCGAAGTCGGCTCCAATACACAACTTAAACAAATAAAATAACTAATATCATCCCATTTCAAACTAGCTGGAACTGCGATAGATGACACTAGCTGTATTTATTTCGTTCAAAGATAGAAAAGTCTTTTAACACTTAATTACGTATGCTGCACTTAACTACAGTTTTATTTCTGTGGTTTGTTTATGGGTTAGCGAAAATTTTACTAGCAGCAACATTCGTTAAGATGTTACTTATTAGCTACTTGTCTGGAGAATTAATTATAATATCTAACGAGCGATTTTCTGTTCAACTTATAACAATTTCGAACCACGGAGTAGTGATCCTTAACTTATTCCTGAAAATCCAACTACAACGTGAAATAGAGATCGTAACTCGTAGCATCGAGGTTGATTAGACTACCCCACTGAAGTACGACAATTTATTGAAAGGTTTTCCTATTATTTGGATGTTGATTAAGATGTTACGCTATCGAGATTACCGTTCCACTTAAAAACAGCTGACTAAGTGCTCCAATTCCCAAGCCACTATCCTCCTGAAAGGGCTTGAGACAAATGAGGACGGCGCACTTTGGCACGTTTGCTTTCTGCCCAACAACACTTTTAGTATGTGAAGGATATTGGACATATTAGTGTTGTACTCTTATGTTTCGACTCTAGATTATATTACTAATAATAATGTACGAGTAATTTCTGTAGAGCATGAGATATACTAGTTAGGATTGTTCTCTTTTTATGAGAAGTCTAAAGTTCTTCTCTTGGCGTTATAGTTATTTGACAATTTTTATGAATTGCTCACTACTAAAATCCGCGATCTCTAAGTTTTGAAGTGACGATATTAAACCAAAAAGGAGCCAAAAGATAGTACAAAAGAAAAGAAAAGACGTATCACGTATCGACATATCTACGTATGTACAAGTGATGTACATTTAAGTATATTTTGATGTTAAAATACCCATCAATGAACAAATGTATATCAGTTTCGATCAGTCAACTTTATATCAGTAGGTAATAATATCACATATTGAAATTGGAACGCTATATTTACGTTTACTGTGAATTGTACTTGTAAAAAGTTATTAAACCTGAGTACATGTATTAAGTCTGTATCGATTGAACTGTTCGTTGATTGATAGGAGGACTGTGTAACAAGGTTAATTAAAGAAAAAGGTGAAATGCCAAGAATAGAATGTAGAGGTATAATACACCCTCAAATCTAGGTCATTACACAAGGTTATCAGTTCTATAAATACTAGTAGGCATTATCTATTTCTATTCTTAACTATACATACATATTGAGCCAGTCCGGAGTAAAGATAAATGCAATCTGTCTTATTACCATCCATGTCGTGAGATTGATAAGAGTAGCAATCGTACCTTAATACTATATTTAGGCTACTTACTATACGACCGAGTAATAATGAAGTGTCAGAGGCTCGGTCAATCCGCAAGAACTAAGTATAATATAAATTTTAGTTTTTATTAGTTAAACTTATTATATGACCGCTTATATTTTAATTATACTATCTTTGTTTGCCCCTTAGTTCTACTTTATGTATTACTATCTAAAATAACGATAAGATGGTTGAATATATGAAATCTAAGTAGGAAATTTGCAACTCACAATACTACGAGCGCATCCATGTATCCTTCGAATGTTGGGAAAATTTTGTTTCTCTTTATTTTCTACGATACGAGATTACAATGGTGAGAGCTTCATTCATGAATGACAAATCGATTCCTCTTGGGATGAATAATGGAGGAACGTGAATCTTACAAGGCATTTTCGGGACCCTCTTTCGGTTTTGGGGTGCACCTATATACATATCTCCTAAGTACTGCTACATATATAGCAATAAACATGCCTAACACTTCTTATTGTTATAATTGTCATTTTTTATAAATAGTAGTGAATTATAATGCTAATAAAAAATCACATAATTATTTGCAATTACCGCTGAGTAGCTTACTGGCATATATATCATTTACGGTGTGCTACCGTCAATATTATATGAGGAAGCTACCCATTTGTGTCGGCCTCAAATCACTCCGGCGGAGAGGGTCGTCCTACACCAATGGATGAGAGCTTGAGATAATTTGTAACATAGATATCTATGTTAATATCTACTTGATTCATATTGCAATAAATCTACTTCCATAATAAGTCTACTTCCTAAATACTGGTATTTAACGGTGACATATATAAAATAATAACTTAACTAGGTTAATCAAAAATAATTACAATTAATTGGACGGTAACTCATGTCCCTAATACAGCAGGGCTTATGGGTTAGAATCTTAAATATTAATCACAATTTTCATGACAGACAAATGAGGTCACAATGTAATTAAAACTGAAAAATTGTATAGTGTTATTATTCGTTACGAAATGAAAAGTAATTGGATAACTAGTCCTCATAATATATTAAAGTTCTACGAAACACTTTACTGTTGCGATTAGTTTGTTTAATATTTATTACTAAAGAAAAACGTGTATCTTTTACTTACCGAAATATTTGTTCCGGTATTATGAAACAAGTTTAATAATTTAACCTCAGTAATTTTAGTGTTTAAGTCAAACTAGGTGAAGAATATAACTACTCTAACGATTATACGAAAGATAAGTTGGGAATTTCAGTTTAATCTATAACTGAATTGTTAACTTTGTTCTCAAGGATATCCTTTCCCTATTTAGATGTATGGTGCATTAGGTAAAAAGCATAATAATTTTAAATAAATAGCTTTGTTCCACATGCATTGATTAGGTATAGTTTACAAGTACTTTTCTGTAACTATGCTGCTAAGATACGATTACTACCATACGAGTAACACCATTCAAGCAAACATCTAATAGGATGTATTTCTATTTCGGATCTCATTGCATTTGACGGGTGGATGCAAGGATGAGTCTAATTTATATGTCTACAGTTCGTATGAATCATTGCTAAACTAAATAGATTTTGTATATACCGTATCTGATACTATCTAAAAGATGCAAAGGAAACATGAAAATCTACAGTTCTGAAGTTATTTCTAAGGAGATTGATATATCTATATATGAGCGATATAATAATATTTGGAATTCCTTAAGTTGGATTTGTGATAAGTTTTGTGTTAACATTGTCTAACGACAAGTAAGTAATGTTTAAACTAATAAAACTCACTTAATTTCTAGTTTTGCTAGATAATCATGGATAAAATGGTAAATTAATTAACTAATTCTGGTTTTGATGTGAATAGAATTTTACTCAATATGTTAACAATTAACTTATTCATCTAAAATAACAAACTGGAAAAATGATCTTTCGACATGAAATGGAACAACATCTTAAGAGATTAAAGTTAATATCCATGCTTGATTCTCACAAGATAGACAATTCATCAAATACGATGTGTTTACAATAAACATTACGCATTTCAAACGCTCTATATGGCCTGTGTGTGGTCTCTCTTATGAATAGTAAACTTCTATATACTTTTCGGAATATAGAAGTAAGGTAGAAAATCTTTGTAGAAGTTGTTCCACGTAGTTGTTCGATTAATTTCTTCCTTGTATAATTAAGATAGTGTTAAATAAATTTGAGAGAAAATTAGGGTTAAGTGCATAGTTAATCACAATACTTTATGTTATTGATTATTAACATTATTTCCAATGCTAATAATAAACTACTAGATTCGTAATCTGTAGCTACTTAATTTTACATAATGTTATTTTTCCCTATACATATTTTTTGTGAATATGGCTAAACATTTTACATATACATAAGCAAATATCTTTTGACAAAATGAGTTAGAACCAAGTCTGTTGGTCTGAGTAAAAAACCATTGTGAATGTTAATTTACAGCGCTCCACATTTTCACAAAGCGCAGTGAGGCTTTGCTTAACAAAAGCCTTCGGTAAATATTCTATGAGCCGCGGAACAGACAGCATTTGCTACGAGTTGTAAGGGATGTGACATAACGGAGATAAGGGCTAAGATATTCAGATGAATCATACACATCTGTGAATTTAGTATTAAATAAAATCAATACCGAAGCAGGAAGATTATGATGGTTTTGTCTGGTTGTACAAATCAGGCAAATGTTTATTTCCATGAAAGAGGTAATGTGCACGAAGATGAAACATTTAATTTTCTTTGTGACTCATTCTTACAATAATACACATCATTGACAATTATTATGTTATAAGATAATTTATTCAAAATCTTCTCATTGGGGAAGGTACGTATTCTAGTAGTAGTATCGAGTTGTTACATGAATACATATTTAAGTAGTTGTATCACAATAAATATGCAATGATATTGGCCTCAGTTCGAAAATAGTAATAGTTTGAGTGCTAGATTTTTTTGTTTCCTTTTTATCATAGTTTGAATTAGTCGTTAAGTCTTTATAACATTACTGATGCTCAATACGTAGTTCTGATTTACCAAACTATTGCCAAACAAAGGGAGACACGCGAAAGTTGGTACGTGTAATGAATTTACTGTCACTCTTACTTAGAATGATAATACTGTGAGCGTGTTGCCCAGATTGCAGGCTTTAATGCAATAAAACTGTTACACCGATAGCATGAAAAGCGCAAAACCTATAATTATAGATCTTTTAGGTAGATTTCTACATGTCGAATATTTAATATTCTTAATAGAAAATCAATACCCATTGAATATACATTCATATGTGACACGAAATAAATGCAAAGACTCGTTGCAGAGATGCGTTATACACCATGTTTGATAAATAATTGATAAACGTTACAAACGTCTCACATGCATTATGACCTCGGTTAATCAATAACGACATCTTTGTTGAAGCCTCAATCAGCCTTTGTCTCCTTTCTGTCAAACATACGGACATCTCTTGGCTTTTTGGAGATAGTTTCCTGTTACAGGAAGGTAGTAGTCGAAATGGAGGGAATTAAATCAGGGCCTATACCTATTCACCCTAGGATAAGGATAGTAAACAATTGAACTCATAAGTTTTTTTGGTTGAATATTACCGATTTCATTCATATTTTTGGGTTATAAGTTATAAATATAATCCCACAGTGATGAAGTCATTCAAGTCCTCTTTTACGAATTATTATCATTATCTAAACCTACCTGTGTGTAAACTCTGCTTATATTATTATTAAAAATTGTGAGGACCTACATTAAAAATTAAAGTCCTTAATTGTTAATTATCTATGGTAATGTTACATGATACTTTAGCTTCAAAAGTGTTTATTTATTAGATTGAGTTAGGACTCAAGAAAGGTGTAGTTACAGGATAGATAATGAATTTTATCAAATGTACATTCGTATTGATCTTGTTCTGAGCCATGGCAAATACAGATAACAAAGCAGAGCAACTCTTATCTTAACCTGGCCCTGGCAATCTATCAGATGAAAATCACTACCAACGTTTTCCTCTCGAAGCAGTTTCGAATTGTTTCCTTTATACATATTTAATACATTTACCAACTCAGTATATACAATTATCTAGCATATTCCAGTAGCCCAGAGCGCAGGCGAACTTATATACCGAGTATATGTATACGAAAAGAGCATATATATATCGGATGCTGCGCGGTCATCTACACCGCCTTCAGCGAGCTGATATCCGAACAAAGCCTTTCATGAAACACTCAAATCCTGCTTCCATTTGGTCACAATCTACTCGTTAAAAGCGAAACAAGCACTGTTTAAGGGCATTTTAAGTGATGAATTAGGGTTTTACGTACGCGGCGTCGGCTGGGGCGTTTGTCGCGGGTGCGTGTCGTTCGCGTCGCGGTCGCCGGGAGACTGATTGTTTCAGCAGCTTCCGAGTCGACAGGGAAGGCGCCACAGTTCTGCGCAGGTTGCCCTGCCGGTGCTCCTGCTCTGGGAGGAGTCGAGGAGCGGCTTCAGGACAGACTGCAGGTCGCCTGCTACGAGCCTCGTAACGATGTGGAAATGATGGCCGTAAAATTGTAATGGTACAATAATGCGAGAGCGATTAATTGTTGGTAAATACGTCTTTAGGTTAAGTCATTAAACCTAGTTTGTCATGTCAATTGTTTAGTTGTTGTTTGTGGTTCGATCTGGTACTTTTGCTGTTATGCTCGTATATATATCTATAGCACACTATTAAATAAATAATGATTACATCTTCGAGAGTCAACATATTGTATGTTTTAAATATAAAGTGGACAGAATTAGTGGTAAACCTGTTTGTGCAAAGTACACACTTATGTCTATTAAATCATCTTAGTCAACGATATAGTTTACAAGTGTGGATATCATTGCAGTTAAAGAACGACATGAACTTAATTAAAATACAAGTGCCCTGAGAACGCACCAATAATCATAAAATCAAACGGCACATACCACAACATATCGACGGTGATGGTGCAGCACTAACATATCTTATTATATAATATCACGAGCTTACATCGCTAAGTATACTCAGAGACTTACCTACTACTTAAGAGGTTTATAATAAATGAATGTGTATTATGAGGTGTATGAATGCCAATGAAACAAAAGTAGTATCGGGATACATGGGGTTCTGTGATATTTGCCTATCCATCTACATGGAATAGGGCGTGATGTGTACGTATGTAAATCTCTTACCTTAGACACTTGATTGTAAGGACTTCCTATGTAAAAAAATCTTCTAAATATACAAGATATCCAATGAAAATTACAAAAATAATAAAAAAGCAAGATGTCACGCCGAAAAATGCTGGCTGACTCATCAGTTTAGTTTGCGAATTTTCCTGCTGATAGCGACACAGCTATTTCCTGAAGGAGATTGTCAGCTATAAAGTAATAATTTCGAGTTTGTTTAGTCTGAAGTATAATGACTCACATTCTTAGCTTCGGATGTGCATTTACCTCCCCAATATATTAAAATGAAAATAGTTTTATTTACTTTAAATAACTACTAAATGCACTAGCCAGAAGCTTACAACCCTTTCTTAACATCCCTTAGACCTAATGGTAAATTCTTGGAAGAAAACTTTGATTTGTAACCAGCTGCCCCGAAGTGAAATTCAGGGAGATTGCAGGTACTAAAAGGTATTTGGGATGATAGTCATCCTAAATTTAGCCCAAATATCTTATCTTAAGTAGGTACTTGCTTACTGCCGTCATAAGGAAAAAGACCGTATCTCACAAAACCATGATTTGCCGATATGATGGACTTTATGTGAAGCCCCTATAAAAATCTTTTTATCAAAACTTTAAAATTTTATTGCTTGGTTATTGGCACGGAAATAACGAATACCCAACCTACCCAGCAGTTTTATCTCTGCTTCTTACATACATACTCGTACATAAGAAAAACCCGTGCTAGTTGGTACGTAATAAAAGTACTAACTATCTGCCGCTTTTTCTATATCGGAGGGGGGATAAAAGGCTAGGAGTAAATGAAATCAATCAATGAGAGTAATGAACCAGAAATGTGCCACCAATGTTCCATATGGGAATACAAGCCCAATTCATGCTAAAAAATTACTAAGAACGTATTATCGTGTCCCACGAGATTCATTTCATTCTGACGAGTAGAGTACCCGCCACATAAGGTGGCAGTTGGAGGCGTCGCCACAGTCGCGTAATCCAGTGTTGCCAGTAAACACGCCAAAACTAGCACTCACTGTGCCATACGGCTCGATACATTATATTGAGGTTTCATTTGTAACGATCTTTGGTTGCAGAGCTATAAACTCAAATAAAACAAATTAATATACCAAAGTCAAAAGTCAAAATATTTTTATTCAAAATAGGCCCTATCATAAGCTCTCTTTGTAAGTTATTTTATGATCTAAGTACAAATTAAAAAAACTATATATTGACAAAAGGAATATATGTGAGTGAAGTGGAAGGGCGGTTACGCAGGAGCCGGCCTAATAAGACATATATGTAACAGTCAGATAGACGCTATATTGAAAAAAGGTGACGTTAGGAGTACCTATAACCGCCGAGAGTGTATTAGAGAATGTATGAATGTCAATGAAGCGAAAGTGGTCTGTCAGGATCGGGACAAATGGGGATCCGTGATCTCTGCCTACCCCTCTACAGGGAATCAGGCGTGATGTGTATGTATGTATGTAAAAAAACTATTTCAAACATGGCACTGAGCATTGTCTTTACATATTTTTACCGAGGTTAGTTCACCAACCATTTCGGCTGCTCAAGATGCCACGTCATGAAGACCACGACCGCTCTGATAAGAGCGTAACGATTGAGAAGAAGAAGTTCAGCGGAGACCCTTGGAGAAGAACTAACAAGAAACTCCAGAAATCAATTTATTATAATCACCCTTAACAAACATAAAAATTACAAAGAGTGGGCAAAAAACACAACGCTGGTAATACTAAATTTACCTTTCATACAAAATAACACGCAATGGCGGAAACGTCAAATTTAGTTCCAAGTTTGGCTACTGCCAGCTTATGTGGCGGGATCTCTATATATACTTATAATATGTATTTTTAAAACGAACAATAAAGACGACAATGTGCTTTTATTACTTCGGGTCGGAGAAGCTTGTGGCAACATTAGCGTATTATTTGAAGTAAAATAGCTGAATTACATCTAGAGATCCCGCCCTATAAATTGGCAGTTGGGGGCGTCGCCACAGTCGCGTAATTCAGTGTTACCAGTAAACACGCCAAAACTAGCACTCACTGTGCCATACGGCTCGATACATTATAGGTTTCATTTGTGCGATACATTATAGGTTTCATTTGTAACGGTCTTTGGTTGCAGAGCTATAAACTCAAATAAAACAAATTAATATATCAAAGTCAAAATATGTTTATTTAAAATAGGCCCTATCACAAGCTCTCTTTGAATGTTATCTTATAATCTAAGTATAACAACTATAAAGATTATTATTTTTATAATTAACAAACATAAAGATTACAAAGAAAGTGAGCAGTGTGCCAGTTTTTCCTTAACAATAATTATGATCCCTATCGCCTAACGTGGTAAACGGTAAAAAGTGGCTTTGTCCAGCTATCCTCAAAATAAAGATTTTTGCTTCTTAGACACTCTTGTATCTCAGATTCTCCATCCATCTGCCATAATATATTCAAAATTATAAATATCACAAGCTCTCTTTGAAAGTTATCTTATGATCTAAGTATAAATTAAAAAAACTATTTCAAACATGGCACTGAGCATTGTCTTTACATATTTTTTACCGAGGTTAGATCAGCGGAGACCCTAGCTAGGAGAAGAACTAACAAGAAACTCCGGAAATCAATTTATTTTAATCACCCTTAACAAACATAAAAATTACAAAGAGTGGGCAAAAAACACAACGCTGGTAATACTAAATTTACCTTTCATACAAAATAACACGCAATGGCGAAAACGTCAAATTTAGTTCCAAGTTTGGCTACTGCCAATTTATGTGGCGGGATCACTATCAGAAATTTCATTTAGACGATGGCTATCAAGAGTTGTATGGTATTTGAGAGGTTTGAAAAAATGGTTTAATATTTAAAGCCATAGGTTTCTTCTGCACACCATACATTATTCAGAATATACTTAAGTAATTACTTTTAAACCGACAATAAACATGAAAAATAATATAAAACAAAATAACCGTAGACAAATAAAACAAATATAATATGACTTGACTCTGGCGTTTGTATAATTAACTGACTGCGCTGCGTGCGACTGACTGACATTAGTTGGTTCAGCTGAGGCCTTGATTGAGGTTGTGTTTAGTATCTTGCTGACCGAGTTGCTTTTACGTTTAGTCAATTTTATTATTTTTCTGGACAAATTTTAGTGTTTTTTGATGGAATTCTCTTAGCTGCAGTTTAATTTGAAAGTTTCCTATAGATAGAAAATGTTCGACTATGTTCTATTTGTATTCTTCTCGTAGTGTCTACCAAATTTTAACAATTTTGCACACTTTTGCACAGCAAAATGATCAGCAAGACACACTGTTTTGCGATTGCGTCACGACTATGTCTTCCTAAGTGTAATAAAAGGTATTCAAGTTAATTTATAGTGTTGATTTTGAGTAAAATGCGTGTTATTTATTAATCGTTGTTGGCAGTTTTCAGGGTCAACCCCAAAATACTCATAAGAAACGAACTGAATGTCAATGTCATGGTACTGATCAGCGACGCACCTTTATCACAATACCTAGTTTAAAAAGAAAGAGCCAGTATAATGGTCGACAGTTAGTTGGGTAAATAAATTAATTTCATTTTCTAGTATTAGTATAGTAGTTAGTATAAATGATTCAGTATGTACTTATAGCCAGTTTATCAACAATAAACCATTAAGTTACCTTTGATTATGAAATGCATATTGGTACACAGTTTTTCCTAAATATTATCCCTTTAAATGGCGCGCAGCCCGGTGCGGGTAATGGCGTAATTAACGTAATTACCGTATTTGCCGACCCGCCCGCAGCGGGTCGATTTTTTGCCACCAATTTTGAGAACTATTCTGAGAGTTCATTTAAGTCAATCATGTCAAAAAAGTGTTTTAAAGTGTCGTCAGCGCTTTCAAGAGCATAAAAAAAAGGTATGCGACACGTGGTTCAGTACAATTTTTATTCACACTGGCTCTGCGAATACTGGCCTAGCATGCTGCCAGTAGCGTTTTGAATACAGTTAAAAAATTATACAAAAACATGTGTTTTAGTGAGCAAATCTTTGGAAAACAATTTACTTACTTACCGTTATTTATTTATTTATAATGTTTCGTGTATATTGGTTAGGTATTATACGATGTTTTTTTCTATTTCCAAAGTTTGGACAAACTATCAATTAACGTAATTGCACTCACGGAATTCACAGAGCTTCTTTGTTTAGGCTATAACTATGAAACAGTAGGAGCTTGTAATATTAATCTTTGTTTATAATGAGTTTATGGGTCGGTCGCAGAGTTAAACATGATATCCAAACAACCGCTGCGCGGCTACAATTCAGTCATCACAACACTTCAAAGTGGGACCCTTTTTTTTGCTCACTTGGCGGCGCATTTGTTAAAACGGTCATAATTTATAACAGGGCACTATGGATTTTATTTCATACACAACTTGCTATTTTATTTATTACTCACCTAAAGTTAAGTGTATATTTGTAATTCTAATTGAAATAAAGGTAAATGTGACTACATTTTACATTAAATAAAACATAGTAATGCGCATAGTTGGAGAAAAAAAAGTATTCCTTGTTTTCATCACGTTATAGCAACATCATTTTAAGCATATTGGCGTAAAATTTAAATACAAGTTGTAGGAAATTTAATGATGATTACAGTGATGCCAAATTTGCGATAGTTTTTTTTTGCAAAATTTTAAGTAATTCTACTTTAACTGCGATAGGGGTGGTGAAAGTTCGCGGCCCGCCATTGACGTTTCGCAGATGCGCACATTGTTTATTTTAGTTTTGCAGTCGGCCCGCCATTGAAAGGGTTATACTCTTGTTTTTGATAAGTAAGTCTGTCTGCACTATCTATTGTTTTATGAAATGCTAGACAGCATATGTTTGACTTATGTTACACTCAGATGAACAACCTAATGGTCATTATCTGTAAAAATCATTATCTCTTAGTGCTTCTTCTTCTTCTAGTGGCACTCCATTACTGGAGGTCTGCCGTCAGCCTGCTGAAACTCTCCTTGTCCCTGGCCATCCGGAACAGCTCTTCCACGCTGGCAATCCCGGTCCACTCCCGGATGTTCCTCAGCCAAGATTTTTTCCTCCTGCCAACGCGTCTTTTCCCCTCTATCTTACCCATCATTATGAGCTGCAGTAGTTGGTATCTGTCATGACGCAGAATATGCCCCAAATAGCCAACTTTTCTTTGCTTGACAGTTCGCAGCATCTCTCGGGTCTTCTGGATCTCTTAGTGCTAATATTATTATTTTATTTTACAATGTGTTCTAAAGAGGTACCTTATTAATTATGCAGAACTTATTTTGAATAATTAAGTTATTTATATTTATTTGTATATTGTTTTACCACAAGCAAAGCCGATTGCTTTGAATATTATTAGTATACATATATGAGCACAACTGACATAATGATTATGTTAATTTGTGTAAGACCCATTGTATTGGCAAAGTTCTTAGATCAGAAAATTTATGCAAATTGAGGATGGAGGGGTTACATAAATTATGTATTCCTTATTCTATACCCTCTGAATAGATCAGTCTTCTTCAGTACACTGATTTCTTAAAATTATATGTTAGCTCCTGTTGAGAACAAATTTTTCCTAATTTCTTATAATTTTTGTTAGTTATCTATAACAGATTTTATATAAAAAACAAACACAAACATATTCACAACCATTAACCCTTACAGAGGTTCAGGTTTCCATCTCCGCAATTGCAAATGTAGCAATAAGTAATAGTTAGTGCTTGTAAAAATACCACCTGCCACATTGAGTTCTGACTATCTAGTCAACATGTGGGTTTGAGGTATCCATAGTATTACTTGATTTTATATGTTAAGATTTTATGATGGGTATCAATTTTAATTTATATAGACTTAAATATTACTTCTAAAATGAGCTTCTTATGTTTTGCAAATTTCTTAATATTTTTATTGCTTTTTTGCAGATTTTCCATGGAACAAATGTTCCAAGTAGTGTCAGATGTAGAAAACTATGATAAATTTGTACCATGGTGCACTCAGTCAATAATCAAGGACAGAGGGTTGAATGAACTCACAGCGGATCTAGTAGTTGGATTTCCCCCTATCAACGAACAATACACGTCATTTGTTACTCTAGTTAGGCCTCATGTTGTCAAAGCGCAAAGCAGGGACAGTAGACTGTTTCGCCATCTTGTCACACTATGGAGATTTAGTCCAGGCTTGAAAAACGAGAAGCAGTCTTGTTTGGTTGACTTCCAAATATCATTTGAATTCCGTTCTGTATTACACTCAAATTTGTCCAGTTTATTCTTCGACCAGGTTGTGGCTCAAATGGAGAATGCCTTTATAAAAGAAGTAGAGAAACGATATGGTCCACCAAAATTCCCACCAAGGATACTAAATAAGAAGCAGGTGTAACTGTGACTCATTAAATTATATAAGATTACTAACACAATGCCTTGTACATATGGAAGCTAAATGTAAATGAATATACATTATTTTTGTAGTACATTTCATGTATGGATTTGTAAATATCAAGGCCTTTGTAATCTAGTAGTGAGGCTGTAATAGAACATTTTTCTTGTAATTCATCAATTACAACTAATTTTGTAAAATGTTGAAGATTGAGAAGTAATATTTAATTCTGTGTCATGTTACCATGTGTATAATTGAATATTATTTATTACTAGTATAATTGTATATTGAACTGTGTTGTTAAAATAAAGACGAATTTAAATCATTAAGCCTTATATTTACATTTGTCCACACTGTGATATTGTAACTGGTATTTTGGGTTTATTATTGGGTCCTGTGGGCACATTTTCAATCTTTCTCATCACAAGTAGTCCATCAATCACTCTTCCAAAAACAACATGCTTGTTGTCAAGAAAGTTACACTTAGCGCAGGTTATGAAAAACTGACAGCCGTTAGTGTCCTTTCCACTGTTGGCCATAGACAAAAGACCTGGAGAATCATGCTTCAGTGAAAAGTTCTCATCAGCAAATGTACTGCCTCCATAAATACTCATTACACCAGTTCCATCACCCTGAAACAATTGAAATAGATAGTAGATTTATAGTAAAATGCTAACAATGGGCATTTTGATGCATAAAAGAAAAGTTTTATAATAACATTATATATCACATATAAATTCATGTCCTCAAATCATAGTTCAAACATGATATGTGATCACTTTTAGCAGAAAATCACGGTAGAAATAGCATTAATCTGGAAAATAAGTGGCAACCTATTGCTTTACTTACAATACTGTTGCATTTGCAACATTTATTACTCAGGATAAAAGTAAATAACTTTTTAGAGAATTCAAACTTACATTAACAAAATCTCCACCTTGTATCATGAAGTCTTTGATTACTCTGTGGAATGTAGCTCCTTTATATCCCAAAGGTACACCATCTCTTCTGTATTCTCCTGTACAGAATTCCCTAAAGTTTTCACTTGTTTTTGGCACAACATCAGCAAACAATTCAAATATCATGCGACCTATTTCCTGAAAACAAAAAAAATATAGAAGAGTAAATTTTTGTGATCATGACTTACCTCAAGCAATTCACATTAGATATCAATTATTCTGTGGTGGTAATAAATATTTCTAATACTAGTTATTTTTAAACACTCATGATTTATACTCATTTTATTTACTATGTGAGACCGGTAAGTCTTCCCGCGACTACGGCCTATGCAGCTGGGCCGAAATGTCAGGTGAAATAAAGGTATTTATATCTTTATTAATTTATCGTGATACGACCCAGTGTCACATAGTAATTTAAATTTCTAGTATAAATTTTACATTTACAATATGCAATTATGTAGTTTCTTTTTATCTCTTGAGTCTCACAGAGGCAAACTTAAAATTTTCATGTTGTTGTGTAAGGCCACTGATAATCGCCAATTCAACACAATGATCAACACGCATACACACTGCAGTATGGCATCTGTTACAGTAGCTTTGACTATTGGTACATATTAATAAATTTATATAATTTAGTCTCATATTGAGACAGACAAGCAAGCCTGTAGCTATCAGGCAGGGAATAGTTGTAATAATGACAGATAAGATTAAAGGATTCAGTTTGCAATACATTCCATTCGCCAACGCAATGTTCATTGATTCTACTATGAATTACACCCCTAAAGCTACTGTCCACGTCCTGATATATAATATAATATGTAGTAATATTCGCGTAAGTTATAAGCAACGCGAGAAACAAGAGAACCGTTTTGATACTTACAGTGGTACCAACAGTGATATCAAAGAATACCACAGGGTTGTTAGGATTCCGAAGTTGTGACTGAAATTGGTTCCAAGTAGGCATTTTTATAAACTGTTGATTCGCCCAAAACTATACTTAAATCAAAATAGGACTACTTCCGCGCCGTAACCTCTACTGAATTTTAGCAATGATTGCTTGGCTTTGTTCGAGATTTCACAAAGTTACAGAAAGATCTTCAGTCTGATATTTGATTATAACTTTGGTAACTTTCAATGTATAAACAAATAAAATGTTTAATTCGGTGTTCTAACCCCAAACACAATAACAATCGTTTTGTGCAGTGTTCAATTCAATATTACTGTATTTCAATTTATATGAGTGACTTGAAACTTGTTCGTGAATATCATTAATCAACACGGTACAAGTGACAGATTTTAGCTATCAAGAATAGAGATCCCGCCACATAAGGTGGCAGTAGCCAAACTTGGAACTAAATTTGACGTTACCGCCATTGCGTGTTATTTTGTATGAAAGGTAAATTTAGTATTACCAGCGTTGTGTTTTTTGCCCACTCTTTGTAATTTTTATGTTTGTTAAGGGTGATTATAATAAATTGATTTCCGGAGTTTCTTGTTAGTTCTTCTCCAAGCTAGGGTCTCCGCTGATCTAACCTCGGTAAAAAATATGTAAAGACAATGCTCAGTGCCATGTTTGAAATAATAGTTTTAAGAGATTCGCGATTTATACTCATGATATAAGATATAAGGGTGTGTATAAGATTGATTGCAGCTGTGGGAAATCCTACGTCGAACACACTAAACGGTCTATTGCGGACAGAGTGAAGGAACACATAATATATGTAATATATAATAAGAAGGATAAGTCCCGTTAATTATTAATCATTTTTGAAATAGTTTAATAAACATATTTTGACTTTGATATATTAATTTGTTTTATTTGAGTTTATAGCTCTGCAACCAAAGACCGTTACAAATGAAACCTATAATGTATCGAGCCGTATGGCACAGTGAGTGCTAGTTTTGGCGTGTTTACTGGCAACACTGGATTACGCGACTGTGGCGACGCCTCCAACTGCCACCTTATGTGGCGGGTACTCTAATAAAATTTTATTTGATCATAAATCGTTATAAAACACTTATTTGATGCATCATGAGTTAAAGGGACAGGGTGTTGCTCGGTAATTAGGAGAAAAGATTTGGAAACCATAGTGGTTGGTAGCATTAATAGGTACAACAATAGTGGTTGTACAGTATGTGTTTTTTTATTAACTACTTGCTTATTTTTATTACGAATATAAGTATTGTTACGTTAAATACTACATTGCTTCATAACTCGATTTTAGCAGTTTAATCACGAAAAAAGACTTCATAAAATTTTGTAAAAGCGAGAAATTGAATTGATTTTCACAATACAATTAGGGACACGGTATCGAATAGAAAGTATCGATACAGTACTCATGAGTAGTATCGATAAAAAAGTATCGTACTTGTAAAAGAATCGACACAAAAGTATCGATACCTCAAAGTATCGAGTACTTTTATCAGGCAGGGGCCAGTGGCCTATCTACGCCTTACTTACGTCGTTTAGTCAATGTTTGTCAGTAAGTATCGTCTGTATCTTCATTCAGACGTAAAATCAGAGAGTGAAAAATAACAAATGGTACATAAATATAAGATAAATACAAACAACCTACAATAAGTAGAGCCGCAATTTTTTAATCAAAAATATTATAATTCCCATTCCTCCTCGGTACAATTGCTTAAGAAAAGAAGTTTGTCGAGCCTCTTTGGCGATAGGCGGTAACGGGTTTTGGTAATTGCTATGGAAGTACAAAAAATTACCAATATAAAGTTTCAATATAAACTATCAATAACGCAAGAAATTCGATAAATATGTAATGCCACATGTTTTATACAACAAGCAACTATCAGTCATCACAACGACAACGAATAAAGGAACCATAGAGTTTTTTGTATAATTATTCCGTGTGGAAAGGCAAAGAGATTTAAGCCCATACAGCTGCAGCCAATGAACCATAGAGAACTGAACGAACGAGTTAGAATTAAACAACAGAAATGTGAATCCGGTTACCTATCGGCAATGGAACTAACTCTATGAATAAATGCTTCACCAATATTGAACAAGATGGGGTTACTAATGTTAACATAAATGATAAAATGACTAAATAAAAATAAAATTATTCGATACGATACCTGTACATGAAGTACTTGTTAAGTAAAAGTATCGAACACAAAGTATCGAGTACAAAAGTATCGGTATCGAAATCAAACTACTCGATACCATAGAGTATCGATACATTTTTCGTGTCCCTAAATACAATACACAGAAGTTATTCGAAATAGAACTAGTACTGTACACTTTTTAATTAATTAAATAGTTTTAAAGGCATAAAAAACACTATATTATTTGTAGATGTATTATGTTATAATTTCATGTGAATTATTCAAACTAAAAGTGGTTATGCATAAAGATAATAGCTTTAATATAAGTCATTAAGTTGTATGGACTAGACCTTATTTTCACTGTGAGATAACCTTAAGATCTATGGCTGGAAAAACCTCAGTGGAAACTGAAAGTCAATGCATAAATTACTACAATATATTAGAATGTGATAAAACTGCTACATTTGATCAAATAAAAAAGAATTATCAAAGACTAGCCTTGCAACTTCATCCAGACAAAGGTGCTCGTGAAGCAAATTCAGAAAAAGACTTCACAATGTTGCAAAAAGCATGGTCAACCCTTCGTGATCCTGAATCTAGAAATCGCTATGACGCAGAACTGTTTTGTAAAGAAAATGCAAATACTCTACTATACGATTCTATTTATATCAAAGACATGGACTTTGATAAAAATGAAAATATATACACATTTCCATGTAGATGCGGTGAATACTATGTGCTTGAAGGAAAATTGGAAGATGATTGTGTTATTGTTCCCTGTGATGAATGTTCATTCTCTATCAAAGTTACATTAAGGTGACCGAAGTAAAACTAAATGGAAACTCAAGAATATGGCATATATTCATTTACCCAACATTAGAGATAAAGACATAATTGGTATGTAACTGTGATATTAGTCTAATAAATTTAATAAGTGTGTAAGAGGAGATGTATAGATGTCAATAAAGCAATCATGGTCTGTCAGGATTAAGACGAATGGGGATCTATACCTACTCTCATATATAAGGAAACTGGCATCATTTACTAAATCTGTGTGATTCTGTAATTTAGAGTTTTTTTGTGAGTAAACTTTATACTTTAGGGAATACTAAATACCTACTTAATTTTCAATTACAATAGCTCTATCAAGAGTGTCATTAGAAAATACAAAATTTGACATGATATGCAGATGAGCTATAGCAGATTGACAAAAGGAATATACATGAGTGAATTGGAAGGGCAGTTACGTAGGGGCTGGCCCAATAAGACATAACAGTCAGATAGGCGCTATACTGAAAAAGGGTGACGTTAAGAGTATGTTATAACCGCTAAGTATGTATGAGAAGATGAATGAGTGTCAATGAAGGGAAACTGGTCTGTCAGGATTGGGACAAATGAGGATCCTACCTCTCTACAGGGAATTAAGCGTGATGTATATGTATGTATGTAAAAAGGTATCACTTTTCTGGTTCTAATTTAAAGTTCTTTGCTGATCCCTGTCTGCCGATATACCAGGAAGAAAGGCAGATTGTTAACAATATATTGACCTTGATTCCCTTGAATACATATTTTGTATTTTAATTACAGCTCAATTCTGATGTTGGCTGTGTTTCATTCCTGATTTCTGTTTAAAAGCTTTTTTCATGACTAGCAAAAGATATCCATTTAAAAGTTATGTAAGTGTTTTTGTATTTAAAAATCATTGTTGTTTATTAAAAATTTTTAAGGATAACAAAATTCCGAGATTTTGTTTTTTATTCAGACCAGCCCTATTTATGTGCAAAAATATCAGTAATTGAAATTGTATGCATAGTTTCCACAGTATGTCATTTCATAAAGCATCTTTGTAGTTAGTTGATGATGTAGTATTTGTGAAGATGTAAGTACAAAATATTACACTTTATGTTTAAACCATCTCAAATTTTACTTTTTGGTCACTTATAAATTATTCAATTGTTAAATAAAATTGCAATTAATGTTTTACAACAGTTTATTAGCATTAGCAGTTATGTAATTAATACATTTATCAACGAAATAACGGATAGCATCCACTATTTTAGTTTATGGTTAACACAAGATATAAATCTTAAATTAGGATGACTAAGAATAATGTTCCACAGATTCACTGCATCACATAATGTGAAGATGTCCAATGCAAGGAGTCTGCTAGATACTAATCAATATAAAATTACAAAACTTTGTTGAATAAGTTTACAAATAATTTTCTGATCTGACTATCTCAACCTTACATGATGCAGTTAGTTTGTTATACATCTAAAATATATCTAGTTTTTGTACAACATATATTTATAAGTAAATAGGTACTAGGAGAATAAATATTTTGAAAAATATTTCTCTTTTATTTAAAGGCCTTTGAAGGACATGGTTAAATTATCATTAACAGTCTACAAGATCTAATTGTATCACATTACAACTTTTATAAATCAAATATACAAGAAGAAAGTTCATTTCGTTGGCAAGATATACAATCTTAACGTTAATTCCTATAAATTCTTCAATTGAATAGAGAGTTAGCTGTCAGAAGGAAATTCTAACAGTTGGGTAAAACTTCGTTTCTACACAAATAACTATACGCGTAAAGGCTTGTATTGTTATTGCATTGCTTTTTATATCAAAGGCGGCTGCAGACAATTAAGGGATAATCAGATGCTTAAATTTCCCAGAGATCTCATTTATGTTGATTACTGGGTAGAACAATTTAATTGCTATTTTGCTTATGAAAAATAACATTTGTGTGAATTACGTAAAAGTGCTTCTACGGAAGTCAAATATGTTATTACGCGTATAGTATATCAGTAGATACCGCTAGCGTTTTTCGCCGTACTCGTCAAGTAGTAATATTTTGAAGAGTACGTGTCTCTTGCTAACGTTGCTCATCACACCACCACAATGTTATGTTGCAGAAAACATAACAGGGTGACATTCGTTTCATTTAAATGCTGTAATCCTGCTCATTTTATATTACACAACACAATTGTGCGCACTTTGTACTTTTGAGAAACAGATATAATCTACCACGTAGTAAGTAGTCCAATAACATCAAATATACACTCGCACCGCAGTCATGGCGCACAGTTCGTCACATTCTCACTTTATTTACACATCTGTCCATCAGGTTTCGTTTTCGCTTCGTTTCAGTGTCCGCTTCGAAAGGTGCTGGTAGGGCTAGATAGAGATGCTCATCTGCTTCCAGGATTCCTTCGTAGCTGCGGCACTTGCGAGCTGGGGAGCTAATGTCGCCCAACTCCAAACTGCTATTGCTTTCGGGGAAATGCAACGGGAGACTCTGTAACGACTTTTCAGGTGATGTTGACGGTGTTCCTAGGAGATCGTAACTTGCGTTCGGTCTAAGCTTTTCAAGCGATGATTGGCGGCGTCTGGGCGGCCTGGGAGCAATATAAAATGCATTAAATTTTATAAAGTATAATAATAATAATACAGTATTAGTTATATTAAAATAGTTACCGCTGCTGTTTAGGTATATCTACAGATACTATCTCAGAAAGTCTAGACTTAACATTGTACCTTGGGATACAATTTGAAGAGCATTATGATTAGGTTAATTGTTTGTCTTATAACGTCTTAACTATAAGTACATGTATAAACCTACCTTTTGGGAGGTGGCATGACGGGTGCGGGCATTTCTAGTCAATCTGTTTTGTCACTCCCTCTACTCTCGCACGAGGTCATGCGCTGGTAGTTGGGTGGGCCTCTGCCGATGGTGGCGGTGCTGGGCGTTTGGACGTCCCGACGGAGTGTCGCGTCCAATCTACTGGACGCTAGGTTGGATTTGCCTCGGAGAAAACTGGAAATGAAAGTTCTTTTTTTAGGGTTGAGTTCAATCCCAGTAGGTATCCAAATAACATGAATTTTCAGACAGGTCATGTAGTTTCTTACTGTCTATTAGAGAAGCTCGTTATAGACGATTCATTATACAAGTATACTCAAATTTCTTTCTGCCTACTGGGTGTGAAAAGAGCCTTGGAGATTTGGTAATTATATTGTCGATCACTTTTAGTACAGCTCACTTCTAGTGTAAGATTTCAGTAGGTACCTTTCCAGTTTTTCCACACAGGCGTCTTGGTAATCGTGGATCCAGCGCACTCCGTTGAAGTGGCACACTGCTCGCATGTCCTCGGGCAGCTCCTCAGCCTCAGGCCATTCGAAGTTATCGATGATCGGCACAATGTTGCATTGCGACTCCAACGCAGCGACGATTTCCTGGAAAAAGCAGAAAAGTGTTCTTGAATTTATTGAAGGTATCTCTACCAATATTACTAATAAAAATAAAAGGGCCACGATTTTAATTTACTTGGAGCTACCTTATTCTTTAATCTATTGGAGGTATGAGCCCTATCTTTGTAACAAAGATATAAGTTGTTTAGTTTGCCAATCTGAAATGATTGATTTGCTGCAAATGTTTATGCTCATATTTCACCAATTAGTCATTAGGTACTTAATGTAAGAGGCGGTGAGATCATCGCCGTTCACTATCATCGTGTAGATTTCATTACTAAACACTTTACTATAATAAACAAGCAAATGTGCAATAGCGTTTACAACGTAGTGGTTGTCTTGATATTGAGCATATTACGGAAACTTTATGGGACATACTTATTTTAGGCAGGTGATTCTCATCAGTCTATATAGTTAATAAGGTTCTAACTCACCCGATGCACCCAGTCTTTTTGCTCGTTGTCGTGCTTACACCTATCTAAGGCGTAAGGTGTCAACACAAGTAGAAAGTGTTTCGCTTGCTTTATGCTCTGAAGTAGATTATTGTCAAATTTCCCAGCTTCCAGTCGCTCCACGTCAATAAAGACACTGAACCCTCGAAGTTGTAAATGGACCTTTAGTAGACTAGCTAGTTGTGAACCGTTTGATCGTCGATAGCTGACGAATACGTCCAGATTCTTTTCTATATTTTCCTCGCCTACATTCGGCAAACTGTTTTCGTATGCTGTAAGCAAAAATAAATGTAAGGATTATTATTTAAAAGTACCAAACAAATCAACCTTTAACGACCAGACATGATTTTATGTAATTGTGCATGAATTCAAAGACTACGGCGTTTAGGCTATGTTGTGAAAAACTTTTATATTTTAAGTTGTAAAACTTTTCAATTAAAAAAGAAAATGACATCTATTTAATTTAAAGTTTTGAGATATATTATATTGAGAGAGATATATCCTTACCTCTTATTGCATTCAGAATTCGAAGTCGATGAATACTGTTTACAATATGGCACTCCTTTTCAAGTTGTTCATCACTCAATGCTCGTATGGATTCCTTGTCTACACCTCCATTGAGCATGGAGTAAGTGTAAATAGTGTATTCTGGGCCAATGCACTGTAGGAATTCATTTAAACTGCTCGTGTCTCTTGAACTATAGTCAGCCATTTTCTTTAATTGCTGCAGTTCCCTGGTGAATCTGAAATTAATGATATTTGAATTAGACTTTCACATACATAGTTTTATTACTAAGTAGGAGCACTATAAAAAAGTAACTGACATACAAAGGTGAAGAAATTTGCTTTTTTTAGAATCATCAGTGCACATAAATAAAAGATAAGTTCGATGTAGCAATAAATGATTTGCAAGTGCGGAGATGGATAGTGATGTCTATTATAAGAATTTTTTATATATGATACTTACCGTTTTCTTTTGATTCCATTTTGTAATCCTATATCTTCTTTGAGATTGTCCTCTGTTAACTGTAACAGGAGATCACCATCAACTCTGCTGTCGACAAAGTTATTGGCATATTCGGTAAATCCAATTTGCTTCACCCACTCTCTCACATCTTCAATAGACCAAAGAGGCACTTGCTGTGACAGTTTGTGTGGTACTTCCTCTCCTATCAGTCGAAGCGCTTGTGCGGCATATTTAGAAGCCACAGCATTTGGGCAACTCGCCACCTTTTTCAAAGATTCTATTGCGCCGATTTCTTTGAATATTTCAGTGTTACCCTGTTGCTGTTTTATCCCAGCTTCCATGCAAAAGTGGAATGCTGCTAGATTTCTAGCTTCTTCCCTCTTTGAACTCAATACTGGCACAAGTTTCTTCAACCAGTTTTTACTCTGGCCATGTGCGTGTGCGAGATTCGATCTCGCGAATTCTGAGGGATTATGTGTCGTAACAAACGGTTCGACTAAATCTAATGTTCCTGATTTTAAAACTGCAGCTTCGATCTCTTTGTTCGCTACTAACACGGCAATAGCCAAGCATGCGTAATATTTAATGTTGTCGTCGTTATGGAAGGCCAGGGGGAAAAGCCACATGGGCACTTTACGTTTTATCATCGCTTCTTGATTTTCTGCCCCTCCGTACAACGATAAGTTTGCCAACGCTGTGGCACAATGTCTTAAGGTCTCAACGTCATTCTTTCGACATTCGAATAGCACCGCATCCAAACCTCCAAGTTTAATCACATCACCACAGGTTCCTTCGCTATGTTTGAAAAGATGCTCTAATATACCCGTTCCTATTCTTGAGTGATCTACTGAATTGGCATGCTTTGTACAAACACAGGCGGCGTTCACAACCTTTTCCAGTCCATTTTTTACAACGTATTCTCTGTTTTCTGTGGTCAGGCATTGCTCCAGTAATTTCGCTGAAGAAAACTGTAAATCTGGATTACTCTTTTCCAAGCAATTTGCCATTAGAATGTCCAATCCTCCCGATGTTCTGAGAGTGTTGCACAATGAGTATCCGAGTTCATGGCCGTACGTTGGAACGGCCCACGCTTTTCTCAGCATGTCGTTAAGTTTATCAAACTGAAGAGATGCAGTTTTCATGTTGACTTGATTGCTTTTGAATGACCTTATAAATGCATCCATGCGCGATACATACTTTTGTATGGCCATTTCTACATCTTTCTGATTTGAACTTCCATCTAACTGATCCAGGTCATCGAAAGTAAGATTGGTCAAGTCTTCGTCGCCTGGTTTAACAGTTCCATTCAGCATGTGACTCATCTGTAAATTGTAATAAAACATTAGTTAGAAAACGATTATCTTAGTACTTATGTACTCAGTTCGCTTATTATAAATCTATTTTCTATTGGTTAGTTTATTAGCATACATTCACTTTCTATTACCCCTTTAGGGGTGAACAGAAACCTATATATGATAGTTTAAGTAAAAGTCAGCCGGTACATGCTTATTTCTATTATAATACCTATTTCTATTATACTACACTGTGGGAAGTCACTCAGGGACGATACATAAATATATCCTACCTATTTATTTTTCTCAAAAAAGGTCTTTAAACTCGCAAAGACCTTCAAAGGCCCCTTTGTAATCGATCATGTTATTTTTTACAGTTACAGTAAACGTTACTTTAATATTGTCGAAGTATTAATAACACAGCTAATGACGCATTAGTAATTAAGTACAAAACTTTTTGTTTCGTCAATATTAATCGTCTAAAGATTGATCAAGGAACTATATTTATCGCACGCAATACTTGGCAGAAAAATAGAATCTATTGGCAGAAAAATACGATTATATTTTCTACCAATCTTTTAACAATAGCATCGTGACTGATATTAGTAGTTAATGATCTCAAAATTAATTGATTGGAAACATACCTGAGACGATAGTAGGGTAGACTTGCTTGACAAATTTTTGCTCGAAATAGTCATGTTCGAATGGGCAACGCTCGATTGTGCTTTATGGCTAAACATGCCCGATGAAGTGACCGTCTGCTTGGCCTGCGCTGAGGCCATGGCCTTTTTCTCCGCGCTGAACATCTCCGTTTGTAGTCTCGAACTGGAAGCGGACATGTTGTTCGCCTCTTGAGCCGTCACTTCGCCAGCCTTCAACGATCTCTGCTCCTGAAAGGAAACCACACGTTGTTGTTAATTCAATTATCAATCTATGTTTTTTTCCCGCGTAAGATGATTCACAACTTCATTACTCAATCATTTGTTTAGCACTATCTCTAATATATCACCACTACTTGACATTATTTTTTATTAACAAAGGCACTCCAAACAACTTCGTCACTAAGCAAATATTTCTCCATAATTACACCAATATGCAAGCGCAATTTTGGCCGCAAACGACGTCTGGAAGACATGATGGCTGGATAATAAAAGACACGACGACAATATCCAGCGTTAAAACCCTCTTTATATTGAGAAATCTGAACGCGTCATGCCTTTCTATTATAACATACATGTTTTCTATCTCTCGTATTGGAAATAGGCCAATATTACAAAAAGTCTTCTGTGTGTATTTTAGTAAATGTTTGTGTGTCGACGTCATTTATCGAAGGCTACTAAATTATTTCAAGCGGGAAGACTCTCACCGGAGCAGGATGGTGGATGTTTGATTTGAATCGCGATAATATGCCGCCGCGGTGCACGGGCCACGGCACGGAACCCCCGCTAAAGGACATTCCGCGCTATATTTAACACTGAACGATTTGTGACGCTGCGCACGCGCAACGAGCTACTTCCGCGTGTGCTCGCGCCCGGCGGCCAAGCGCCGACTGAGAGAAGAGCAGAGTCAACATTGTGTGCCGTGATAAGAGGGCAGATAATGAGCTCACCGCCCTCGGCGATCCTCCTCGACGTAGTATCCTGGTAGCCCAATTGACAAATCGATGTGCCATTTGATATTTCTTGGTATCTAATCTTAGAAGTGGTCGATCCGGAGACTCGTCCCTTACTGCCTGAACTTACTTGCCCCATGCAGGGGCGGTGGCGGCGGTCGTACTAGGTATCGATCGGCCGGCATCACGCGAGGTCACGGCTCATGTCCTTCGACGCGCCTCCGTGGCACCGACATCAGACATTTCGCCTAGCTCATACATATGTTGATTTTCGGTAGGTAGTTGTTTGCAAATAATGTTGTAAGTATTTCGTTACGGAAAATATTAATATAAAAATTACTGTAAATATTAATACAATAACTATGTAATTCGTAAACTTTTCTCAATAACCGATTTAATTGTGTTGAATAGGTTTTCCAAACAGATCAATTATTGTACGAGAGTACTATGAGATAAATTATTTTGCTAAGTGTTTTTCTAATAGTTCTTATATCTCAAGATTAAAACAAACATCCGTTTCATCGATATGTTTTTTGCTTCATTTTGTAGGCTTACGGCTAAACTTATTGCTCAGAGTTTAATTTAAATTAGAACGAGTCAATATACTTTAAAAAGTGTATTAAGAAAAAGAGTTATTGTGAAGTATTAATTCATTTCATTATCGAAAGCATTCTAAGTAATAACAATGGTTTATTGTTCGTTTTTATATCTCCATTCTAACTATACACATTTACTCAACTATTATTGCACTTACTCGTACTTAAAAATTACTGAGGATAATTGGGTTTTTAAAAATAGTGAATCTTTGAATTAATTCATGCAAGGGAAAAAACGGCAATTGGATATTGTTTAAGAAAATTGCACACAAAAGTATAATACCACCGTAAAAAATATTTTTATATTTGAATTGGATTAAGAATGAATTGCCCCATGCTAGTCTGGCACGTTAAAGAAATGCTAAATAGGCTATGACTTCAAAACCTCAATATTTATGCTAAAAAGTGATCTAGGAATTATTATATCTCCAAGTTATTATAGTTCTGTCCACCTCAAAAGAGATTAAATGATGTGAATGGATATGTATAAAAGATTTTTTTTTTATTTGACCTATAAACGCGCGTATAGAATCCAAAGTGGACTGAGGTGAACTATTTACTAGCTGATATTCTTTTAGTTCAGAAATATTGGGATGAGTGTGAATTGTTAGATTATTTGTTATCACTGCCTCCGTCAATAAGACCCAACATTGATTTACTCATAAAAATATACCTTATTCAAATAAAAATACAATTGTATTTAATTAATGTTTGTGTTTCAATAAAATAATATTAAATAATTATAACATATCTCCCTTTACTAATCATGTCAATAAACATAACGTTAATATTTCTAGTTTTAAGAGATTCGCGATTTATACTTATGATTAATAACTAACGGGACTTATCGCGTAAGTTTTTATATAATAGCAGGGCAGTCTGCCCGTGACCATGGCTGCTGCAACGTAGCCGAAACTTCGGGTTAATAAAGGTAACTTTATTATATAAAAACTTACGCGATAAGTCCCATTAGTTATTAATCATGGTTAATATTTCTATTTGTATATTTTGTATACACACACTTATGTAAGTAAAATTAATAAAAACAGAAAAAGATTATAAATAAACAAACATTGTCTTGTTTGCTATGAGCCATTACAAAGATGTTACAACTGTTGTAAGGATAGTTATCAATTATTCTTGTTTCTGGTGAAATTAGAAATTTCATCAACCTTCACGATTAGTTCGTTCATCTATGGTAACTTTTTCTTACACTATTTACGAGTAAGACTAAAGGGTGAAAAAAAAGCACGAGAGATTTCTTGGGAGTTTTCAAGGTGGCGATCGATCTCTACCTATCCCATTAGGGAAGTAGAGGCTTGAATATACATATGTACGTATTTATAAACACTTTTCTTTTTATAATATAAAATTATTTATTCGGACTCAAACAATTAGGATCATCCGAAATATCTACCTACCCCAAAGAGAAAAATTCCTACATAGATATATCCACTGATTATGGAATCATATATTATTTTCATTATATGATTACTGCATTACTTGTACAGTAACTATATACTAACACAAAATAATAAAACTGGTAAATAACTTATATTGTTATATTCTATTTCTAGGTTAAGTTGAATACGAGTATCTATATAATATACAATATATATTATAAATTAAAATTTAAATGTATATTGTATAATTTTTCATATGAGAAAATGATCAAGTTCCGGTCCTACCCGACAGCGATGAATGTATATGTATGCCTAAGCGTCACGACTTTCAGATCTCACTCATTCACACCACTCATAACACCGTTACGTAGATCTCTAGTTACTGGTACGTATTTATCTCCAAATGTTATTACATAATATCAAAGAGATCACACTAACCTGCATAAAGGCTTCATTTTTCTCCGCTGTAAGGCCTTCAGCCTGCAAGAGTCGATGTGAGGCTCCCGCTGCTGATCTTTCAGCATACTGTACATCGCCATGTTGCAAGCGCCGCATCCGAGCACTGTTGGCGGCTGAACGGGAAGCGCTGTAGCCATCGGCAACCACTCTTGTTGAGCTCGCTGACGATACACTCGCAGTACTGTACTTGAGCTCATTGGCTGTGGTGGAACCGATCGAGGCGGCACTGGCAGACAACAGGGGACGGTCGCCTATAGGAGGCGGAGTGTCACATTCACTTGGGGGAAAAGTCACTACGGGAGATTGCTCTCCCAGTTCCGCAATATCACCAATGTTGCCCACATCACTAATGTCGCTGATGTTGAGGTTATGATCCCCCATATCTTCCTGGTCCACCAAATTCTCCATTGAACTCTTCAGTCTGCAAACAAACAGTATTACTAGAAATTTCTTTCGCGTTTACGGAGCACCGTTCCAGTAGAGCGGAACTCTACGTTGGGTTTTAATTAATCAAACTGATTTTCGTGGAAACTGTGCGGCACTATTGTTTAACGACGTGAAGCAGCGAAACTACAAACAGCGAGGGGAACTGCGGGTGAGACTTGGCCGAGAGCCAAGGTCACTCAGGTGGGCACATTTTGATTGGACACTTGCTAATGGAATTCATGCTTAGGGATTTCGGGTTAAATGCAGTTGCTTCTGCTTGTAAATAAAGCGTAAACATGATTTTATATTTGGAAATGTTTTTACGGTTTAGGTACGTTAATATTCTACAATTACAATATATAAGATGGGAAATCACCTCATGTTTAAAGCAGTCTTCATTTCTGATATAGAGCTTTTAAGCTCAGACAGATCCGATTTCATGGAACTTGCTTTCATTTCTGAAGTAGCCATATGTTGTAACCGTTGTGAAGAAGACTGCATTCTTTGGCTTGTGGCTTGACTACTACTCGAAGTTGAACTCGACACCATCTGCAAATTCAATAGAGAGACCCTTTTATTTTACATAATAACAAAATTTTTATATTTCATCGAAAGGCATTATACTAATTGACCTTCAACAATAGCTGTGGTTATATTTTAATAAAAGCACATCTTTTGAAATAAAACATCTAAATTCATTAACAATTACAATATTGTACATAATTTAAAGCAGTAGCATTTTCTTAATAGTTTTGTAATTTGTTGCAATATTTCGCTTCGTATTGTAAGTACTATTGAGACGGAGGAATCAATGAGTTTTATCTCAGAGGGACCTTGAACTCGACTAAAATCTGAGACCTTGGTGCGCACCGGCCGGCGCGGCGTCATCATCGAAAAATTATTAAGATTAGTGGCTGAATGTGGGCGCTCAAGTGTTATTTGTTTATTTTGTGCCAGATATTACCTTGCATTTTCGCCTTTTTATGTTCCGATCATAAATTACTTGTGAATGGACTTATGCAGTTCATCTTACAAAAGGTTTTGCCCTAACATTATTACGAATACCTTATTTGACTGATGTTATATACGGTCATACATTTATAATTGTCAATTTAAATTGATGATTGTTGCTAGTGATGTTTTTAAGCTATATGAGACAACGGAAAAGTTTTGTGATAAAGCTGTTAAAATATTTTTTATTAAATCATTCTAATAATTTTAATTTAGTTAATTATTATTCATTATAATGTTAACAATATTTATTTATATTATATAGGTAAAGCATTGTGTTTATGATAACTATACTCGTCACTAGTTTACAATATTAATGTATTTATTAATTGGAAATCGAGTGTATTTACCATTTTTACTTGAATGCAAACAAATGAACTTTATTTATAAAACAATATTTACATCTATAAACAATAATAAAACTGAATAAAAGAAGTAAACTAGTTATTAAACAATTATTGTTATCCATAAACGTAAACAGTTCAACCAGTAATAAAGACGATGATTCCGTTTACTGATACTATACTCGTATACGACCATTTTAGATGGCCTTAGAATCACTATGTGTAATTGCAGATAGGACACGCAAACCTTTGGCTACATCCAATGGTTAAGAAAAGTATTTATTTGTTAAACTTTGATTCTTAATATCAGAAACTCACTTGTTGTGATGACGAGGTGCTGACTTGTTGCGCGTTGAGTTTTTGGTTTTGTCTCGTGACGAGACTGTTCTTCTTGAGGTTCTCCATGACCGAGGCTAAATCTTTGGTGCCACCGTTTTGCTTCAGGCTTGTGCCTCCATCGATATTAAAATCTGGAATCTAGAAATAAAATATTCGTTTAAACTTTGGAGGGTTACGCTAGTATTTGTATAGTTAATCTGTTATAAAAATTACGTTTATGTTCATACGTTGTATTCAAAGAAAATCTTTATAATATAACATAATAATATATTTCAAGACTTTATAAGAAAATATATGCCTCGTTAAGGTGGGGTAATTTGAGTGTTCACCAAAAGCCACAAAGTATATAGTTTCTTACAAATTATTTACCTACACACCACGCCTGATTTCCTGTATCCCCCAACAGGATCTCTATATGTCCCGAACCCGACCAATCAATTTTGCTTCATTAACACGCATACACCTCCTCATACACACTCGTATATTTTCACCAGGTGAATATCCAATCAAGCATCTGAGATTTTTATTTCACTCTTCTTATAATAACAATAATTAGCAGGTTATAATGGAATATTTTTAAAGAATATCCTTAACTGTTCTGGATATTTATATGAATTGTTATGCTTTGTTAATTACACAGTATAGTGTTGGTCTGGGTATGGTCTAGACTTTAATCAGCTTTATTTATAAGACAGTCTATTAATGAAAAGACGGCTTGACGAAAGGATGAGCCCCGATGATATGACCATAGAGCTCTCAAAAACTTCTAGCTAAATTATTAATATTACTATAATAATTTATGATCGAGCAAAAGTATATGACTTAATCGTCACCTATTCACCATATTTAATGAAATATAAAAATATCATTCGCTTGGTACCTACAAGAAACTTGGACTTGAAATGTTATCTTGTGTTGATATGGAAATTGATTTCTACCATAGCATAATACAGCTCGATTAAGCTGAGTTATTTTTATTTAATATTGCTGTTCTACCGCGACGAATCATTATACAGGTACCGGAAAACCACATCATAGAATAAAGAGCTGTTCTATATGACCCTTGCTCAGGTAATTCAAGTGATATGACTTTTAATAATTGTGATCCCGAGAACATGAATGAACGCAACGATGACTAATGTAACGTTCGTGTAAAGCTGCTGTGGCTGAATCGAAGAAACGTAAGGATGACGTTTACTGACGCAGATGATGCTGATGTCATTGAGAGACGCCGGGTCTGTCCAGCGCCCTCAAAGCGCCTCCGACACGACTCTAGTTCACATAACGAATAATGATGACACATTACGCAACCAAATTTCGTACGAATACACACGACTTACATCATTAAAATACGATTGAAATTAGATAGGTACAATTGGAATCATCAAGACTAAATGAATTATAATGCTTCTTATGATTGCAATTGATGGTGATGTAACGATAACACTGTCAACAATCAATCTAATTTATAGCCTAAATAGTTAAAATAACTTGACTAACTCGATTACATTGGCATTGTTATTGTATCAACGACCTCTATCAAAGAAGCATGAACTAGTTTTCCATTAAATGTCACAGTGAAGTCTGAATTCCTGAGCAATTCTCGCCATCCTTCTAGCAATGTGGGATGCATCAAAGTGACCGCAGAATGCATAATCGAAGCGCTTTGTTAGCGAAGGTCAGCCCTGCATGCACAATCGTATTCTGCAGCCATAAACTGCACAAGCGCTGTTACGTAATTGCGTGTCAGGCCAAGATAATAAACTTTGATCGTTTGTACGAACCTAAACATGTTAACATTCACTCTAAGCGGAACTAGCCAATGTTTACAGTTCGGGTCATATTGTGAGAATTTCGTATCATTGAAAATTCTAAGAGTAGATTGAACTCGTTTTTTCAACTTGTGTCGGTCGAATAGAAATGGTTGATTAAGTATTCAAATTCGCCGGTGCAAAACCAGATAGGAAAGAAAATAAATTCAATAACATGATTAAAACATCGGTAGTTATGGCAACTAGATTATTATTGACCGAATAAAAACGCCAATACGTTATCGAAATATTTTTGCTATATGAAAAAAGTAATATGTCATTAACACTGGCTCAAACAGCGCACGTTCACATTATTTGTTCAGAAACTGGTGGCTAGGGAAGCGTTTCCTTCCTTGGATGCACTTTGTGAAGTTTATTAATAGTTGTTGTATCTCATCAAGTGAGTCGGATTAAGCAAGTGGCAGTTATTTACAGACTTGCAACGGGTTTCCCTTTGGCTCGTCGTGTTCAGACCGAACAGGAAAACAAAAACTTTAGTAACATAATTTCGATATCAGTTACCAACGCAAACACTAAGGCACGGAACCGTGTGAAAATAATAATTAAAAATACCTTGCTCGTGATTTCACATGTGCTAGGTGGAGCATTGTGTCGGATCATTCCTCGTTCATAAGGTACTTATCACTGAGGGGACAATGGAATGTTTGATCTGATTGAGCACCAGCATTTATGAGGATCCTAAATAAACAAATCGCGAGTGGTGAGCGTGCGGATGCTGCGCCGGAGCACACGTGTCGCAGCAATGGCACTCGCGGCGTGACTGCTCCGTTGCTAACTCAAAACGACCACAATGGGCTAAGAATTTATTAGAATGGCGAGCCAACTCGCCACGGAGCGGCATGGCATATCGCCGTTTCGCCCACTATCCGCGTACAAGTACTCACTTAGACAGGTTTACTTTAAGCACCATGGCGAATAAAAGAATTCAATATTTGATTTTATATACGAGTGTGCATGCAAATGAGGTATAAAGCGAAAAGCTTATTTTATTTCTATTAGGTACACGTTATAATATCGGTTGGGGTGTTAAACCAGTTTGGCATAGGTCAGTATATTGTTGACATCACGAATCGTACATGATGTAGAGCAGAGACTTTTGAGCGCTCATTTGATTGAATATAACGATCTTTCTGATACCAAGAGGTCAATGAAAAATTTATGAGACACACTTACACAAATGAATTACTGGCCTCTAGTTAACCTGCTTACATATATGGAAATACAGAGATGAACAGAGCAGTTTTCTAAAACAGGCTCTCTCTATATTGAAATATATTTTATTTGATTAAGTACACTAAATAAAAACAATCATACACAATAGCAGAATACTATCATAAATATATTTTAAGGTTTATTATCATTAGCTAACGACCGTAGTATCTTTTTGGTTCGTTAGATATTTAAAATTCTTAAAAAATATTTTAATAAACTTTTTTGAAGGGTTTCATATGATAATCTTGTTTAACAATATTTGTTAATATAGTTAACATCTACACTGTTATAAAATGTATGCTGATTTGTAAATACAATATTTATGAATCAGGCAAACTTAGTAACCCTATGTAGAGTCACTAGTAATATTTTCTATTGGCATTTTACGACCCAATTCTTTATAATTCTATATGGTCATACATTCATAAAATAAGTGACTCAGATAATACTTGTATACTAGAAATACAACATTTTAGTATACTAAAAATATCATCAACCCGCTGTAAGAGAGATTATTCCATAAAATATTAGAAATGACTAGCATTTAATTGTTTCCCCTTAATAATGTGACAAGTTGATCTCAGTTATATTAATAGACGATATTAAATTTTAATACTCGATGGTACCTATGGAACATAATATAGTCAATAAGGTCAAATTATGTCAAACTGTCGCTCAAGGGTTGAAAATAATACTTTCCTGCAATCATTTAATAAAAATCTGTAATTATTTTCTTGAGTTTTTTGCTTTAATTTTATTACCAAAATGTATTAAAATTTTAATGCTTAGATAGATGATTATTGTCCTATCATTTTAGTGTAAAATATGATGGTAGATTGTGAATTTTCAGATTTGATATCTATAACATATCTATCGCGATTGATAAATGATATATTTTGTAGTTTGTTAACCATATTAACCTACTAATATATCATCTAAATAGTACCTTGCCTTTTCGTGATATTTCTGAGTAGAATTTATTGTAACCATGTCACAAGAAATTTCTGGGAAGTCATTATAGACTTAGTAGACATAGTCAACTCAATCCATACGTCAAAAGGGGACCTCCTCATCATCATAGTGGATTGGAGGATTCATTCATTCATTCTCGTCTAGTTTAATGGTTGATAATTGTTGATAATACATGCAAGTGTTCCGTTCAAAATAGATTAAGTTTGAGCTGCTGACTCATTGTTCACGTGGCCTCTTATCATACAGTTAGTTTGCGAAGGCGCGCGTGTGCAGAACACACAAACGGATCGCCGATACCTGCAAGGTATTCGATATGAGTCACACATCCTGCTCCGTTGACTCGATACTTTCACAACATGCATAGAAAAGGCTCATCGTACATTTGCACACAATAGTCTAGCTTTGTTAATTTTTGTTTTTGAGCATTCGTAAAAGATGAACATACTTTTATGCAATAATTATATACTTCAGAGTGTCGGTAGGCCGCATACAAAATAATCACTATTTTATATTCCTAACATGTATGTCGATTTAGGACATAACAGCATTTTTGCCGTTATTCGTAATGTTTATCGGATTTTTTGTTTTCACGTGACTCTAACAAATGCTGTTGCATTACATTCGATAAAAAGTTTATTTAACATGATACAGTTTGACATTCTGGCAATAAAAAAAAAGAAATGTGTAGCTAAGAATAATATATTTTTATAAATAATATTAATAGTGAACGATATTCAGACATCGGAATTGCTAACAGAGTTAAGTCTTTGCGGGCCAGATAATGCTCTTTGCAGGTCAGTGAGCCAAGTTAGTATCACCTCGTGATAAGAATTGGGCAACAAGTAGAGTCACATCCGTTGACTACAGGTAGACTTAACGCTATTATCCACCTGCCATTCTCAGTAAATAGATTAAACATGCCAAAAAACTGCGTTGATAACTTGTTTTTAAACTTGCTCGGAGGTATAAACATAAATTGATATGTTCTGTTGATAATAAAAGGAGCGTACATAAGTTTCGCAGAGAGATATCACTAGGTACATATGTATTATGCATCCACATACTGATATCAACAACTGCAGCAGGGAAACCCGATTATTTGAATAATGAACGTTTCAAAATTAGTTCGAGAACAAAACATCTTAGCATGCATGCATAATTGTGTATTGACGTGGCCACAGTTTACATGTGTTAGGCGGAGTGCACGAGCGTGAGGGAAAACAATATACATGTGTTTGTGAGAATAATTATGCTGGCAGGCTGCGCCGAGCTCTTTTGTTAATGGCGATGTCAAGCAGAGCGTCGGCACGGCGGCGGCGACGCGATCTTTGCGATAATTATGTGTTTATCCAATGACGCATAGAGCGCGTGCCTTTCATGTTTTTCATTATCATTCACATAGCCCACTAGCTAATATCTCAACTGATAATGCTCGAATAAATTCCTGTTTTAGCGTGTTTCATTTATTCGTAGATATTGACAGTGTTACTACTTGGTTAACTAATCCCTCTATACCAAATTAGCCATTTTCTATTAATTATACTACCCGCCACCATTAAATCAAAATTAGTAACATACCCATCGTGCAATTTTAGAAGATTTGTCTGGTGAAATCAGTGATTCCTCAGAACGTACCTGGAACAACAAGAATGAAACAATCAATAATCATTCATGAAGAATCGTTTGCTCTTGCTATAATGGCATGCTCTAACTATGTCAGGCGATATCTCCCGTTGTTGCAACTCTGATGACTCACGTAAATTTTTGTGATTCATTGAGTCATAGTTCGTTTACCTGTTCATATAATTTCCTTGTTTCTATAGTTTTATCTGGCATAAGATTAACAATTAAAGCAAAGATCGATAACTTCATCTTAATGATATTACATCATGTTTTAGAACAAATGTTATATTATTCATACATTCATCAATTGTAAGATACATTTTAAATTAAACTATTGGTTAATTTTCTTAAGGGGTTCTCGTAAAATTCTCGCTTTTGTTTCATACAATATTATTTGGGGCTATAATAAATACTTCTGTGATACTACCGTTTTTTTACTACCACATACGTTTATTTTCACGGATTATTTGTTAAACGGTGCTATTTCCAACTAAGGGCGGTTTTCACCAAACTTACTAAACACGATTAAGACACGCTAATGTGGGTTAAAGAGCTTAATCACGGTTTTCTGATTTCACCGTTGCAAAAATAATCATGTTTAGGCTTAAACGTGGTTAAGGCTTAATTGGCCGATTTTCGTCAATTAAAGTCACTAACCCGGGTTAAGGCAGATGTCAAAATATTGGGCGAATAGATTAAAAAAAAATAAAATAAACGGCATTTTTTAATGTATCATTTTTTTTTATGCGTTTTTTGACATTTGCCAATGTGAAATCGCGTAAACAAAACGAAATTTGGCGATTTCTTAACCACGATTAAATACAGCACCGTGAAATCCATTTTGCGATAATCACAATCAACTACGAAAATTGATTGGGATTAAGTTTAATTCTGTTTAACTAATCAGACTTTGCTATGCATTCGGTGAAATCCAACCTAAGAACACCAACTCAGATTGTGTACTTGTTCATTTAAGACGCCACTCGCCTATGGGTTTGTTGATTCCTCAAGCCTCCACTCTGTTGCTTAGTTTTGCAATCAGAACCAGTACATGTGGGCGGAGGCGGACGCAAACGGGTAAGTACTCAGTGGCTTGCCTTATGCGAATGACTATATTGTCTATACTGCCATGTGATCAAGTCATTAGGTTAAAACGCACTGCTAAAACTCCTTTTGTAGAAGACTAGTAATATTTAAATTTACTAGTAGAAAGAAAGTAATTTGTTGTAGGGACACGGAGGTAACTTAAAATTAATTTCGTCGTTAAAGTATAGATAGCCCATTAAACAATAAAATAAACGAATGAAAACATATTAGAAAGATGCTATGTCTATGAAAATAAACAATAGGATCCGATTCGGCATATTGCTGCTAACAAATTCAAAGCATCGCTGTTATGTCGATTCTCGCTAAACACTCAACATTATTTTAGTACTAGATGACTATTGATTTTGATTTTTCAAGGATTTCGAAAGAAATTGCTGCGTTAAGTCTTACCCTTACCTCATCCTATCGCTATCTTGTTAAGTATGAAGTACTTTTGTTTCAAATAACAGATAAGTATCTACATACAATACAAGAAACTTAAGTTAATTATGATGAACAAATGTGTACGAGTATCACAATGGTACTAAGTGACAGGAAGAGTCCGTCTATCCAGCCAGTGGCTTCCTATTTAAGAATCGGATACACTATTTTTCACGGTGTCCGCAAAAGATATTTCATTACTAATTTTTATATTTAAAGTGATCTAACCTAACAATGTTTACATATTACATAATTGTAAACTATAAAAATTACCGATAAACCAAAAAGTAAATTATTTTTGTTGTAATTGTTTAGCAAGATTGTAACCTATTTGCACTTTTATCACCCTTTATTTACATTAAATTGCAAAATGTTTTATTTTATTTAAAATATTTTCAAATACAGAGCTTGAAAGAACGGAAGCTAAGCTATTACCAAAATTTATTAACAAATAGAAGTTTCGAGTAACTTTTCTTGGCTTACATAACTTGTTTATAATAATAGGGGATAACGAGCAGCATTCCCCTTTTCATGACTCTTAAAGTAATTGTAGAGAACCGGTTGCGCCGTTATTCATGGAATGTGCTGGTCTTCCATTCAAGAGACATCCCGGATTCAGTGCTTTTGTATGAATTGGACCGGGATATCTTGATAAATTGAATGATTCGTCATTCCAAAATGTGCCAACGAAATTAATTGCTCTTTTGTCAAGATATATACAGGTTGAAAAACATATCAATCTCGAATCTTACTGCGATACCAGTCATCATTTGGACGCCTACGCTTGATGTCTATCTTGAGAGGATTATAAACTAGCTCCTATGTCTTCTGTCTAAATTAACATTAAGTCCATACATGTTCTTACTTGTATTTTTCATGATTGCTCTACTTTATTAAATGTGATAAAGTGAAAAAAGTTTTGTTTAAATAGTCTCATAAGAATAATTATTTTACGACTCACTCAAGCCTCTAAATACCCTAAAGCTATAAAAATATGAGATTTTTTTATTTCTATAAATATCAAGAGAATTTTTTAAATAGTAGTCTTGTGTGTTATTTGTATAAATCAAGTTTTCATTTTGTTGGGTATCGGCTAACAGAAATATATGTACATCTTTAAGCTACTGCATACGTAATATACTATTTAAAAGTAAGAATATTTTCTTGTATATTATTAAAAACGTGTAATGCTCATTGGATAGGAAAGGTTTCAATTTATTGACGAGTGTATGAATTGACACTATACACGTTATGTTATGTCAAGTTCTAACTCATTTATATTGGACGTAACATTAACTAGATAATGCATAAATAAACACACAAGGACTCACACATTCTTTGCTGATGCTGAAAATGCATTATAATAGTGCAATTTATCTACTCCTCACTACTGGATAAGTCTCAAAAAACCCTTCAAATCAAAACTGCTTGAGAATCTCAGAAAGTAAATGTTTTTAGAAGAATTCTGCTTCCCGTTGGCTGATTTAGTAGTCGTCTTTTACTATTGTCTTTACCATTTTACTTATTCTGTTTCTTATACGAGTATAAATATGCTAGCATTATATTACCTAGGTATTAATATAAGTTGCCATGTGTACTAACTTACATTAATCGAGTATTATAGCCACTTTGTGTAGCAAAGTCGCGTTTTATCAGCTGGCGGCTTTTTCAAACAAATACATATTAAAATGCAATGCGTTCCTTATAATCAGTACTTTAGGTTCAGATTACTATACCATAATCGTTTCGATAGCTGTGGGACCATACTTGTGATACTAGCCTTTAACCCGATTACATGACTGTTTTGATGATTTCCCCCATATTTATTACCCTGCTCATAAAAGTATAAGTCTGTTTTTATAAAGCTATACATAACAAGTTGCTGCATTTATACTTGAAAATATATTTATCAGTAACATGATCTATTTTTATTATTCGTATTCCTGTAGTATGTTTAAACGTATGTATTATACAATAGTGTAATCATTTCCTTGGAATTCAAATGATAAAAGATTACGTCAAGATAAATACAATTCAGATCAATGCTAACAAATGTTTAGACGCATAAAGATATTGTTACCAACACCAACTGATACCGACTAGAAAGGCTTATGTTTTGCGTATAAAGAGAGTTAATGCGTATGAATACGTCACGTCTGCGATACTAAAATGAATACTAATAAAGACGTTATAATAAAAACAATTTATTTTCTGGTTATGTTTTCCTGTATTTGACTGTATGAATTAGGATATCGTTTGTCGCCTTTTATAGCGATATGCTATGCTTTTGTATGATACTTTGTAATTAATATAAAATGTAGAGCCTAAGTAATCGTCTCCTATTCAATAGAATATAGTTCTGATGTTTAAGGTTGGAAACCAAAACTCAAAATAAGTTTTATAGTATATATTCTATCGTCTATAAATTTCATAAAATATTGTGTTTTAATTATTGTAAGTTTTGAATCTTGTTTCTAGTTCATCGCGTTATGACAATTTAGTGGAAACTTACCTTCTTGGGGAAGAAAACTTTTGGTCTTCCCGTGCTTTGGAAAGAAGAAAACGAGGACATGTTATCATCGACTTTGCTAACCACCATAATTCATTGGAAAACTGTTAAAGCAGCGGGAAAACCGAGTCCGTGTTTTCTAGATAATTCGAAGGTCACGTGTTCACATACGTTGGCCTGCGTTAATAACTATGATAGCGAGAAGATTATCTCCAACAAAGTAGAGAACAAAATAAATGTTTATTTTGAGTCGCAATTCTTTCTTTATCCTTGACCGCGACGGCTCCACGTCATCGATTCAAAGGATCACTGTTTTTTCTAACCAAACATCTCTTAAAATTCACACAAATACACTGTTTTCGCGTGTCGGTAGTTGGGCTATTTATTTGTTGTCACATCCCGCGTATGGTGCGTTTGTTTATATGCAAGCATCAGAGAAACGCAACGCCCCGCGCGCGATTCCTTCAAAACTGACTTTTGGTTGAGGTTCACCAGTTGCTTATATCAATCCAAGCGCGCCTCCCTCCGCCATTACAGCCGTCCCACTCGCACTTAACGTGAATCATAAAATTCGAAGCGAGAGGAAGCACCGTATCTACTCTACAATATCTACAGCGTGTGGCAGACAACGCAATGTTTTTGGTTATGTGTTGAACTTAAGTTCAGCGAAGTTACTAAGCGCAGAAACTAAGTCGATTCTATGTTGTGATATATCTAGTAGGTATGTGATGTATTATTTAAATTATATTAAGCTAGGTGCCATTAGTATTGTATTATACAAAACAGTGATAATTTCTCTATGCTAATAGAGTCACCTCAATGTTCTAGGTTTTGGTGTTTTGTTCCATTACTATGTAAACTATAGTCCGAATCTGAAGATATTTTGGTTCGAGACTTAGCGAATTATTTTACTACAACCATTTCCGACGACACCTATCTACCTCCTTGTTAGTAGATACTCCCTAGCCTAGTGGCCTATATACCTAGTTCTAGGAATCTGTAGGTGTGTTTATAACCACATTAAAGAATAAATTGTCCCAACGAACTAAGGTAATAACATATACATACATGACCTTTAATCCCTTTCAGGGCGGAACCTCGGAGACATAATATCTCGTAGGCCAATTTTTTGCAGTGATATTAGGGTTGGGATGTCATGCGGAATATTACTAATAGGTTGCTAGGCCATTGCCAAATAGATTCTAGTTAACTTTTTGTCTCATTCTAAGACATGCCGGTGAGAACGACAGCTACATTAATTCTTTTTACGTCCAAGATTACTACTGTCTCACTACGAGTAGAATTTTATTTATAAAGTTATATTTTAATCATAAATTATATTAAGTTATTAAGCAACTATGCAGCCGAAGAAGACAATAGTCAGCGCCTTTGCACAGCGACATGGATTACCAACTGCAAATTTCGAGCTGACTATCTGGTATACAGTTTTGTGGCCAATTGCAGAGATGGATGCGAAAAATTCTGACTATTACTTACGCAAGGGAACATTGACGATAAACTTATACTATTTATTATCACGTTATATAGAAATTTTAACACAGTACTAGTTTCGAATCAAAAATAAATCGTTGTTTTCTAAAACATTTTGTAATAATAATGCAATGCGATAATAATGGGTAGCTAAAGCGGCCAAATAAGTTAACCTAGTTATTTATTATATTTATCAATTTTAAGACTGAAGCATCTGAGCTCAATTTATAATACTAAGCATATCTCATGTATGCAAAAAACATTTTACTATTATTTAGTATTAATGTAATTTAAATTAATAAATATTACTTCTAACTAACTTAACATTCATTTCTAATTTGGCTAAAATTTGAACAGCTTTGTAGTCTCTATAATTAAGTAGGTTTACGAATTTTTTTCAAGAATGTGCGTGCAAAGATTCATTAAATTATAAAAAAAACTTTTGACACCACTAGGGCAAAATTATAATAACTTGAACTGTCAAAATTTTGACATTGACAGTTGACACTGTTTCTTGCTACCGAAATTGTAATAGCGTGCATCTAGCACTTAAGTTTTGTAGCTACGCACACAGTTGGGTCGCTTTCTTTTCTTTTGCGTACGTCATCGCTTTTAAAATAGAACGCATATTGGGGTGGCGGAGCATTTTCCGTAGCAATCCCTTATCCTGTCTCGTTATGCGGACAGACACATCCATCAATGGGGCGCTCTACTATATACGCATATAAATCGTTCTACTTAGTTTGGGTGATTATTGGAAATAGGATTTTTGAATAGATTTATTTATAAATTAGATTTAGATAGAGAACATTTTTCCTATTTAAGTGTCCAGCTTACGCAAGTTGTATCCATGGCGTGCGTTAACAATTTCTCAAAAGCTACATCATAACTTAGTGAACTACATCTTGGCTCCATGTAAATATTTGAGCAACCAATTGATTCAATCGCCACAGTCAACACGGATGTTGCAAGTTAAATATCGAAAATTCTAGAGCAAATACGCTTAAAGTAACATACCAGTGCTAGCGGCAAAGCTTTTGTAGAGTAACTGAAGCACAAGTTTTTTCCAACAACACAGTGAGAGACGTTCTTTTTGATTTTCATCATTTTGCGCACTCGGAACATAGGCCTGGAAACGGCCGCGTCCCACACAGGTGTTGTTTCTATTAGACCTCGTTAGAAACTAATTAGGTTGCTCTAACCAAGATTAAAACGTATACGTGTCCTAAGTACAAATACTTAAATCAGCACTAAATAGTGCGCTCGTTTTCTATACCTATTACTGTCACATTAAGTACATGATCATCAGTGTTTGCACGCGTACGTATATTATGCAACTCAATATTGTGTTCTCGTGTTACTTAGAGCAAAGATTAGTGGGTAACTCTTAACAAACGTAAACAATACTTGCTGATACAGATAGTTAGGAAGCTGTTTTTCTTAATGGTAGCAACGACGGAAGCTCAATGTGTTAATGGGGAGGCTATAAATAAGCTTTTGATTTATTCCGACAATACAATCAAATACGCAATTTATTGATTGAATGAAAATGACTTTAGTGCTCATTGTATATTTAAGGAGTGTTTTCAAAACTTTTAGTTGAATGTAAAGATGATCAATTTTTATCTTTCAATATTTACCAAAACAAACTACAATCAATCATCTGGTATTATAGCATTTGATAACTAAGAAGGACAAAACCTGCTAGTACATAAAGCAATCTAAGACGCTGAGAATTTTTTCGCCTTTCATGTAGAGATTATCATTGCATAACTGATTATTATTTATTTAATAAACGTTAAAAATTGAAGGTAGATATTCAGATACTAGACATTAATTCTAGTGAAATACTCAAGTTGTATCAAAGTAAGAAGATTAAATACTTTGTATGTACGTATTCAAGGATATTATTCTAAACTACGTAAGTACTTGTAGTTGAGTGACACAATATTTAGCTAAAGATTATATTCCTTGTTATAGTTCACGTTTATTATAAAAGTTTCGTTCTTAGGCTCATTTCTGTTTGGAAAAAGAGTTGAAATTATTAAAGCCATTAGCCATTAGGTACCATTTGTATAGTTTTACTAAGAGACGGTAAAATTCCATATTACATTGTTAGTAGCGTGAAGTAACAGTGTAGGGACATTTAAGATGAATTAGTTCCACAGTAAATATTTTGCAATATTGGAATGTACATACAGCCTGCAGGAGAAAATTGGTATAAACAGTAATTTCAAAATCCATATGGAAATTTGATATTTACAAAGTCAAGCTGCCAGCGAAATTTATAAACCGTTTAATAACCGTGCATTTACTCATAATGAATATAATTTAAATTTATAATTAGGTTATAATAACTGATATAGTAGCAATAAATGTTCCATTATTATTACTTTATTGTAGTAAAACGTCTTTCTGTTATGGATGAACCAAAAGCCTCGTAGACTTCATTCAGTTTTAGAATCTGTTACATTTTGCTAAATCACCGGTTATCTCCGAAGTAGAAGAAAAATAAAATTTATCTACCCTAGATATAGCGTGTCTGCTCATTTGTTTGATTCAAAAGTCACGTTTCAAAGAGGTGCTAATACGAGTAATAGAAATCTGTTGAAACGTTAGTTCCACTTTGATAATGCGTTGATTTTTATTATGATACATGATTATTTTGTATAATTATGAGTTAAGTTTTAATGCTTCAAGTAGGATTTACTGTTTTGTCGTGCTTGTAGAAATTAGATAGGTATAAGTAACTAGTTTCAGCTGATCGTGGGAATTTCTTTGAAATATACTACGTCGTCCTTACTTGTTAATTGCCTATATACCTAGTCAAAACTTAACGATTATGAAAGCGCCAGATTCTATGTGTTTGCCTATCTGTGTATGCAATTGAGTTTTATAATTTATGTGACTAGCGGTCATAATGTACTCTTATCACAAGTTATGCCAAAAAGTAACAATGAGTGTCAATAAAAGATAAACGTCAATTAATTTTTTCCTGTATTGAATCACGCTTCCTTTCTTTGTAATGTAATCTAGAAAAAATGTGAAATTAACTTCACATGTAAAAATAAAATAATGATGTCAAGATGATGAGTTTGCTAAAAGTTTGCAACAGTAATCAGATTACCTAAGCGTTTGATAACTCCGAGTTTCCTAAGAAATGCATATTTATCTTTTTTATGTTTCAGATCATTTGAACATCCTTGCTACTCACTAAATTCTCATTTTATTAAATATTTACAAATTAATACTAATAAATATTATATTTTACTACCATAATATAGTACATTTACGTATTTTTATGCTTTATCCAAGCTGATATAACTTTGAACAAACGATATTATTTCCTTAGTCACTTTTTACATGACTATTGAGTTTGTTATGTTATATGAAACATTATTGACAGTTTGCTAGCGAACATCCCTCATATATTCCATTCACCTATATTCAAACTCTTTGAAGTTTCATTCTCGACACGATCGGCAGCTAGTTAACATTGTTTTTACATCCCAGCTTAGCACGGGACAATAGTACCTATATCTTGTGCTGTTAATTGGTACGTCCCACTGCGCCTGGCGTCAGATCGCGTAGGCGGCTTCAAATCTTAAATTGCAGCATCATTATTGGCCCGAGACAGGACATCCCAATAGACGCAGCATAAAGTTATTTGTTTAAGTTTACAACCATCCCACGGCCGGACATACATTTGAATATTTACTTCTATTGTCATTGTCCAATTCTCACTTGTAGAGTTATTTAATAAAGAATCGCTTCCTTTCAGGCCTACACAGTTCTGTGACACCAATTTGAGACCATCGGTCAAAGATCACAGGTGTCAGAATACCTTTCATTACATTACTGCAAGTATATTATATTAATAAACTTTATGTATAAATTTAAAAGATTAAGAAAGATATGCTGCCTATGCCTTTAGATTTATTATATTGAGAACGATTTTCCTCCTACGTTAGTATACTACATTATCATGCGATTGTCGAATCAATCTGAGTCGAAAATAAGTCTAAAATAGTAAAAGTACCTAAATCTACTATGATGTCAAAAATATATGTTTTATATCATTAACCGCGTTATCTTAAACAATGATAAAAGCAGTCGCCTTCATAGATAAAGCTGAACAAAGGAAGTCGATTGCTTCAGCATTTCTTGGAAACACAATCAACCGTATTTCTATTTGTTTGTTTTATGTTTAGCTAGTGCGGTTTTTATTTCTTGTTGAATTCCAATTTTATCTCGTAGCCTATGGATTATACTGGTTTCGTTCATATTATCAGTAAATTCTTTTTCTTAATTAACCAAATTAGCACTTTGCGTGCCGTTATGGAAAATTATTTAAGAGAAGTTAATTTAAATCGACTTACTATAGTTTGTACATTCAGTTATGATTTAGATGCTGATAATATAGTGAAAACTACAACTAAGTCTCTAATAGACCTAGGAAGAGATAACAGACTGAATATGTATGTCTGTATTTGTGAAGCTTTAATACAGGTGTGGAGTAGGTTACCTCAAGGTCATTAGTCTACCAAATAACGAGAAACGCGGTTGACATAGTACAGCAATTATGAAATATAATAAAGACTTTAAATGAACACTGCAAAGTTTTTAAAATGATAAAAGTTTCTCACATAAATTCTTATTACTGATTTTACACACATTATGCTATTGATTTCATAGAACAGCTGATTTTCATGATAATAAACAGATAAAGACTATCTTTATGTATTTTGCGTTATATGGAAAACTACTTAAAACTTTTCATAGGAATTTGTGACATATCAGTGATAAAACATTAACGATAGCATTGTTTGAGAATAATTTCATAGGAATCATAACTGAAGAATTTCATCTTTTACGATATTTTGACCACATATAATTTTACTATTATTTATAGTACACATTTCATTAAAAATTAATCTAGTATTAAAGCAAAGACTAATTGATATAAATATTGTTTGTAGATATTGAAGTAGCCGATTTTTAATAAGATTATTGTCGCTATCGCTCATTGATTGAGAGAAGCGATATCATCATTAGCAATCAAACGGGTACTGACATTTATTTGATTCGTGAAATGTAAGTTTATTGTTCTCATATCCTCGTAAATACAAATATTAAGAAATAAAACAATACATAACAGTAACACGATTCAAGAAAAACACAATTTATGCTAATTATAACCGACGAGGAGTGAAATTGTACCAATATCCTATTTCTTTCAAGGACACTTGCTATTGGGTGTCAATAAAGTGAAAATGATTTACACTTTATCAAGGTAAATCAAGAAAAACGGTGTCCTCAGAAAACGGAAAGGTAGACTTTCTAGGTAGAAATCTAGTATATGTATACGCGTAAAACTAATTTGATTGGTACAATGTTAATTCCAAAATATGTGTACAGTATTTACTTGTTTTTTAAATCTCATGGAATGCATTCGTTACAAATCGTCCTTGAAAGCAGCTTAGTGCTTATGACTGCCCATTAAACGAGTATTTGGAACATTGCATGCGATTCTTCAAAACACGAGACCTGTTTGTTAAAAAAACTCCCAAGACGGCTCATTTTTTGTTTGTTGTCCATACATGCGGAGAATAAGTCATTATTACAACTACAAGCAATTATTCCGTCTGAGTGGCGCCTCGGCGATAATACGAACAAATCCTCCATTGTTCGAAAGTTAACAACAAATACTAGTTAAAGTTACAGTGTAGTTCTAAGCAACGCGGTGGGTCTGTAGATTATCGTGAGCTATTAATTATTGCAGTTTATGTGTATTCCAATTTGTGTACAACATGTTTATTTTAGATGATTTGTTCGGGAGAACATTCTGTGCGTAATAATTTCACAAACTCAATGACGATTGCGAAGTTAAATGGCCAAATACTAATGACAATTTGTACTGCTTAACTCTACTTAAGCATTTGTTCTGCCTTATAAATGTATTCCTGAAACATTTTTCATATTCTATAAAAAGTATAATTGAATCAATTACTTTTCATATACATATAATAATAAAATTCGAATCATCGCATAAGGAACGCCTTTGAAAAGGAAATAGCAAAGTTACTTAACTCCAGATTTTTGATCATGTGCTTAAAGGAAATTAAAGCTTTTAAAGCATATGATTAATTGTGTAATTACGTTTTAGTATAATATGAATGATGGCATTTAAACTGTTTCGTTCGTCGTCGTCGTAATTTAGGTGTTTCTTAAGACCAGTTTATTAATAGGTAGATACGTTTATTTTGATAACTAATAACTCCAACATAAATGTAGGCGGATCATCAATTAACACTATAGTGTTAATTTATTTTATTACATGCATTAATCCTACCAAGAAGCCCAAGTTCTAATATCAATTTGTAGCTATTAAGCATGTTTGTTGGACGTGTGAAACTGGTAAAAGTTATAATTCAAAACCCGATAACACGAATAGAAACCTTTAAGTATATTTAATTACTTTCAACTTATTTCATGCAACGTAAGGCATGTCATGTAGATTCATTTATATAATAATTCTATTAATTTGTATGCGGCTGTAGCGTGCAGTGTGTGAAATATATAGCGTGTAATATATTTAAGAGAATCCCTTTTTTTTTATTTTACGAGAACGGGAATCAAAGGTAATACTTTGTTAATATAATATACGTGACACGAACCGTTTACTTGTAAAACACTAGATAGTATTATTTACTTGTAAAATAGACTGACTGACATTTCTATTTATTCTTATCTAAGCAATGAATGTGTTCAAAAGTTATCCAGATGCCATCGAATAAATAAAATTTGTTTTTTATTAAAAATCCACAAAACTATAAAGTGTTTAACCATAACATTATTATTATATAATTTATATATAAAATTTAGAAAAATTTCAAACTTCTAATAATGTTAACAGGACTTCATTTTATTTCCTGCCGTATACTTCCAACAAACATAACTTCCACTGTGGCATTTCATTGACAATCATGAGGATGTAATTCGTTATAGTAAATGTTCGCTATAATTAGTTTATTATGAAACGGGAACTCCATGATGCTATAGTTGATTCACTAGCAATAAAATATAACATTCATTTGTAGCCAAGGATCATCACAATGAATACTCAACAATATAGAATTCTTATGACATACAGAATGAAGTAATAAGTAAGTAAGAAATAATACGAACAATATGCTATAATTAAATGCAACAATATCGTTTAAAGATTTAATATTACAAGTACATCCAGCATGGCCAATGTATGTTGACGTCGTTAAACTATTTTAGATTCTATCATCATACTGTGTGTACACAGAATATTGTACTATCAGACATACGTGAAAAGTCATGACGTGACTAGCCAAATAGAATTAACAGATTCATAGCCGTCGTGCGTAAGCAAAAATATTTGATCCCATAAAAGCCTCGTATTAAATTCAGCCTAATGTGCTTTACATACCTATAAATAGTAACAAACAATTTCGCTACAAAATGACCTTTGACACAATGTTTTAATATTTTACTTGTTTATAAGTAATTAACACTAAACAAAATGAGTATTTATAACTCTAGCAAAGGTACTGTAAGAAAGTTATTAGGTGTTGTTGTTTTACCTTTGGTCAGTTTTTGGATGGCTGCCCATCCGGATATTAACTTAATGTACGTTTCAGAAGAAAAACATCATGAGGAAGCGTAAGGCGACGGACTCACTACTCAAGTTGGGCTTTTTGGTTAAACGTGAACTTGGGCTTTAGAGGTTTTCTTAGAAACTACAGTGATCATTCAATCTTCCGACTACTGTAAGAATGCCTTTATATATACGAGTACGTCCTCTTTTTGTGATCGTGAAGCGCATGATATGTAATACGTAATAAAGTTCCTAAATATAACTGTTACTTACTTGTTCATAATCTTTAAGGTAACTATGTAGCGTATAAATTACATTATAAAAAATTGTAAACAAAATACCGGAGGCAATCTGAGAAAAACTTTATCTGTGTCTGAAATGTCATTGAAACGTTTGATTGACCTTCACTTTTTACTGAATTCTCGTTAAGTCCGATTGGGTGTTGTGAAATATTTTCTCGTCAGATAGCCTGGTTTCAATTTCCTACCATTAGTGTGGTCATAATCACTTATTATCTACAGAGAACCAGCTTCCAAGGCAAACTTTGGTGTTAAATGCGTATGCAAACATGTGAAACATGTCTTGCAAGTGTCTATATAAAGTATTGTTAACTAAGCCACGGATAATGTAAAATTACTAAGTGAAGGGTATTTCAAAGCTCTTTATATAAGAAATACCCTTCGCTTTTAGTGGACAAAGTAAAAGTTAGTAACAACGGTCTTTCATGCTTCCTTAGTATTACTCGTATATAGTAGTATGAATATCGACTAATACATTTCTTTAACGAAAGTAATGGTCATAAACGAAAGTAATGGTCAAACGAAAGTAATGGTCATGGAGGGACTTAGCAAGACAGAGTGCAAGATTGACATAGATAATGAAAGAGTCGAACAAGTGAATGATTTTGTATATCTGGGAACACTTTTTACTAGTAACGGAAAATGTGAGGGAGATATTGAACGTAGAGTGTGTGCAGGTAATAAGATTAATGGGGCTATGTATAGTGTTATGGGTAGCCAGTTGATTTCTCAATCGGCACGTATGGCTATTCATAGGGCTGTGCTGGTTCCAACATTGACTTATGGTAGTGAAAGTTGGGTATGGCAAAAGAAGCATGAAAGTAGAATCAATGCCGTCGAAATGCGGTCACTGAGAAGCATGTTAGGAGTAACATTGAATGATAGAATTAAAAATAGTGTGATAAGGGAAGGTTGCGGTTTGAAAGAAGATGTAGTGACTAAGATTGAAAAGAGCATGCTTCGATGGTTTGGACATGTTATGCGGATGAATGATAGCAGATTGACAAAAGGAATATATATAAGTGAAGTGGAAGGGCGGTTACGTAGGGGCCGGCCTAATAAGACATATAACAGTCAGATAGACGCTATATTGAAAAAAGGTGACGTTAGGAGTACCTATAACCGCCGAGAGTGTATGAGAGGATGTATGAATGTCAATGAAGCGAAAGTGGTCTGTCAGGATCGAGACAAATGGGGATCCGTGATTTCTGCCTACCCCTCTACAGGGAATCAGGCGTGATGTGTATGTATGTATGTATGTATTTCTTTAGTTTTGTATTTATCGAGTGTAAATTCACTGAAATATTCAAGGTTAATTAAATAATAAAATACGACAGTTATTACTAATGACCTGTTATAGATATACTCACATTTTTTTATTATTTAAAATTCTAATTTGTGGTAAGCAGACTCAACATTTAGCTATTGAAATTTAACTTAAGTTTAAGTAAGCGAGAACATATCTAGATGGACCAAAAGGTTTAACCTATTCTTATCCTTCTACATAGTCATGAAACTTTATCTGGATTTCCAATGAGCGGTGGCCGCAGCTCTCCAAAGTTCAGTGTACGTTGAGTAGTACACAAACCAATCGTTTCAAATGCCTATCATGCCAATGCTATAATATTTATGAATGCGAGCAATAAATTCACATATGTATGAACACCCGGCGTTATTCAAAGAGTTATTTCGGTAAATCTGCTGGACCCATTCCAAATGTTTTACAAAACTGTATCACAGGAGGCGCTTGTGAGTCAATGACATAGCTATTTGAGAAGGAAAACATGAAAGCACAGTGTAAGAGGAATAGTGATTAAAATCGGGTAAATATAATTTTCGCGGAAAAATGATTGGAAAATTAATATAAGCTCCATTTGTACCGAGTAAGACGTAATACTGTATTATTGATACAAGTAGTATATGTGTATAGGAAAAGTAAATAGTTATTTCTGGCGTAATATCGTGATCTCCATTGACAAGCGGAGATAGTGCCAAGGCCGCGACTGCACTTTACGATGTTTCCAGGCCTCTTTTAAGGAATGCCATTAAAAAAAACATTAATTCGGAAAAATAATTTTCTATAGTAAATTTTCGTGCAAGTGAGTTTATATAGAAGATTCAAGCAACTGTTCCGATAATAATAATCTTAAAAATGATGCCATTCTTTCAGTTCCTTATGGAAAATAACTATGAGTTGGTTACTCATTGATAACATATCTATAAAATACTGAAAGTTAAATTATTCAATTAAAAATATATTTTCTATATAAATTATAAGCTGAACGATATATATTTTCTAATATTATTACAATTTATTATGAACGAAAACTTTATTACACTAGCAAACTAGATAGTGTTAAGTTTTATTTAATGAATAAATACGTATTTGTTACAAGATATACATTCAACAATTAAAACAATTTAAATTCTTACGTTTAAAACATATACTCTTAAAAACATAATTCATCTTTTTTATACTGCATTCCAAATAATCTCTAGAATGCTAATCGTAAATCTTGATCCAATCAGATAAATCCTTGATTTCCAAAATCGTTACAAATACTACTCGTGCGTTAGCTGAGCAAAACCTGTTTACAATAAACGAATCTAATCAGTGAATTTAAACATAAGCCCACCATTGCTAATACCTCGTAGTTAATTACTGTAATAATGCACACGGTGTTTACGATAATAAAACCAATCCGTTTGAGTTTCTTTTCATCTTATTTTTTGAACGCAATGTAATGATTAAAGGAAATTTGATGGCAAACAATTAAAAATAGTGTTAAGTTTATGTTTATAAGTTATACATCTCGCATCAGATGCGAAGGCCTATAATAGTGATGAAATTGCATTTAAGTTCATAATAATTTCAATAAACAGTTTCACATATGTACATCACACATTTCCACTACGAGACGGTATTTACTAGCCATGCAATGAACTGCGGAAATGTGACACTGTTAAGTCTACTCTAATACATATTAAACAACAACAAACGACATTCACGCTTAGATTCTTTTACGTTGTCGCTTTTGTTATGTTACACGTACGACATTATCATCTTTGCATTTGTCTGTTATGATAACAGAGATTGATAGCATACAAAGGTCAATTAAAACGTGCAAACATTTACCTCATTAAAGAATCTCTCCCTGGCCGCCGAGATGCTTTCCGTCACAGGTTGCACACTCACTTCATTTACTTGTAAACTATGGTCGCTCGGTTCTTGTATCGAAGGCGATGGCACATTGTCGTCAGGCTCCTCCACGAGCGGGGTGGGTGATTGCGCCTGAATTTCGAACGCCACCGCTGCTGGGGCAGCTTTCTCAGATTTGTCCTCCGTCATATTGGCGATGACTTTCTTCACTTTTGCACTGGAAACACCGTTCTTCCCGTTAGAGTCTGAGCCCTTTGGCTTCTTTGTTTTCGTATTTTTCTTGTCGTTGGGTTTGGCCAGCTTGCCTTCGAGGAAGCGTCCACTAGCGCAGCACTGCACGTTACCCATCGCAGTGGTGGCGCATGTCGCGGGCGGCTCCCTTCAGCTGGATCGTATCGTTGATCGTTCGGTCGCGTCGGCTGCCGCACTGGCGCCTTTTGGCGGAACGAGAGCGGTTCTGTCCCAGGCCGAGATGCTGAGCCGCCCACCCGAATTCAATAGTATTTTCGTTTAGTCACCAACCTGAGAAATAGCGCGTCAACCACGCGGATGCCGCCGACGGAGGATCGCACCCGAAAGCCAGCCGTAGCAGCGGCCGCGGTGGCGTCATCGTGTGCCCCGGCCCCCGCTCTCAGCAAGGTCAAGGCGCCGCCGCCGCCACCGACGAATCATTGTTTTGCCGAGCATCACTGACGCTAGGATACTATTACTTACTACGCTTTGTGAAGAGACATCTGCTCCAAGCAGACGGTACCGCGGTAGTCGTCCTTCGTTGTCGCTGTAGTCACAACAGTTTGCTATCGATCAGTCGTTGTTTTGCTTTTGCTGCCAGGGAAACTCATTCCTATATTGAACCAGCATTTACATACGACAACATGCAAACCAACGAAAGCGTCACGCTAACCTCTAATTAGTTAAATGGTTGCCCTCCGCCATTAATTTCTATGACCTAACTTCAAAACGTGCTATTGATAATGACAAGTTTATTTTAAGGGAATTATTATTTTATAATTCCAATTAAAACAAAACATATTGATATTAACAAATATTACACAATTTAGTTTTCCTCGTAGTTTTGTAATCTATGGAAGGCCCTGTTGTGAAACAGTGAGTTACGGAATATAATACCTTTATCACCGTTGATTTTGGGATTTTATAGCATCCCATGAAACTGGGTCATGAGTTTTCTAGCTACTGAACAATTTATGAGGCAGTTTTTGGGTCGCCTGGATCGTAAAGTAGCCAGTGTAATCGACAAGACTTAAAGAATGGCTAACAGTAAAAGAAATGGCAAAAAATATGTACTAGCTTACCTATTAGTAAGATATATTTTTTATTGTAAAAAAACAGAACAAACAACAATGCTTAGTTTATATTTGATTAAGAATGCGTGATAGTTCTAAGGCGATTGGATGTTATATTGTTTCTTAGGACTATATACTATATACAAACATAAATCAATAAAAAACAAGAACCCAACGAAGAATTTATAATTTATATTTTGTTATCAACGTTTCTATTGATCGAAGTTTATAACCGAGACCAAATTGTGAGTATTAAAATCTAGTAAGATATATTTATTTTCGATTTCATGTTTCGGACAGAGTTACGATAGCCTTAACATACATTAACCGCTTGACCTCTAATCAACTGAACAACATTACATCATAGATCCAAAATAAAAGTCCGAAAGTACTGAAAAACTACTTATGAATTAGCAGAGCTTGACGATTATTTCATTAGCGAATTTATTTATTGCTTCTTTGGTTATTAAACTAATAATATGTAGTAAAATTTTGTATTATCTTAGTTCTCTCTGGTACCAAATCAGGTCGCTAGTTTACCCTTTAACATACTACTGTTTATGTCAACCGTTCCTCTATATAGGATTAGGCAGACTATTTTGCACCACATTTACCCAATGCCAACAAACCACATTCACTGCATTTTTAGAGATCAGAAAGATACTGGTAATTATTATATGACTGACACACTGATAGACGTAATACGAAGAATAATACCGAACGCTACTAATTATCATTTGACCATATCGAACCTATTTTTACCAGATAGTCCCCATCCAACGCGACAAGGGGTTTTAAATATTATTTCCGGCGTTTCGCTTACCGTACATTGATTTGGGAGAATTTACATACAAAACAAAATAATAATTACATTGGGAGATCATACATATAAAATAAAATAAAAAAACATAAAATATCTATTTGTATCGAATATTTAAATTGTAATTCGAATCCTGCCCCACCACTCGAGCCCCAAAAGATTTTGTATTAACTAAATAAAATATCGTTCATTTAATAAACGACCAACTTACCAAGTCCTCGTCACTTTCTTCTGTGGCTAAGGTCACTCCTCCGTCCATGTGCTGTTCAGCTCTGTTTATTTCATCATCCACTTGTTCAGCTTCAAGATCCGGTTGCGGCGACGATTGGAGTTCTTCCACTCCCATTGTTAACATGTCTTCTTCTAGCATTTTGGGTGTTGGTATCTTCACCTTCAGTCGAGGACGAGCTGTCGCACCTAAAGATTTAATAAAAAAAGAATAATGATTAAAACATACCTATGTATATTTGGGCGATAAAAGACCCATTCATAACTAAAAACAAAGTGTTTGTATTAGTAAGCGTATTTATTGTTGAAAGTAGTAAAAACTATTAATTAGCTTATTGCAAGAAAATTAAAACGTTACGTCGCAAAGGTTTTTTTCGTCTTTCATTCAGCATATCCGAAATCTTTACTCAAATGTGTTCTTCTAAGCGTTAAGATAAAAACTGTATCGCGGAGTGATATTTGATCTCAATAGAGGCACTATATGTAGGCGTTGTATTTGGATATCACATAAACGTCAAGAAACTAAGAAATCTTGACGATTAAGACGAATTTACATACCTGATGATGCGTAACATGTAACTAAAGTTGTGAACAAAATTATGGGGCTTTAATTCATTTAGATAGGCATATCAGTATTAGATAGTTGAATTGTGGAATATTACATAAATTGACAAGAGATTATAATACTGTTAAATTAAATTTTGTATTAAGCTTAGGAAACAAAATTTATAGTGAATTATCTCTCGTATAGTAATTTTAAAATAATAGCATTGATATAGTAGATAGAAAAGCAGCTTATTAATTAAATGGTAAGCTAGTGCCAACTGCCTTCAGGGTACCTGAAATAATAAGTTCGCTGGACGATATGGATTTATCAAGTCTTACCTCTAAATCCTCTTTGCTTTTGTGGACAATTCTGTGTTGTGGTAGAAGAAACGGGCTTAAAGTTTATTTTTTGAAGGCCACTTCCAGGCAGTAAAGTGGCCATGACTCTTCTTGGTTCATCCGGATCAGGCAATTGTCTGTAAGTCCCAAACTCTTGGTCCTGGTCATCTATGAAATAATCTTCGAACTGTTCAAAGTTTTCCAAATCTGAATCAAGTTCGCTCCTAGACCCATGTATATTTGGGCGATAGAAGAAGGTGTCCGAATTCCTCCTGTGCTCGTGATTTTTCGGTTCCGGGGTGGAAAAGCTTCTAAAAATGTTAGATCTTTCCGGAATATTCTTCCTTTGCATACTGGGACTGCCCGAGAGTTCGTTCTTTGCAGAGGGTGAGGAGAAACTTCTTGGCAAATCATTTGTGCGATATTTTGGATTCGTCTGCATCCTCGGTTGTGGTTGCATGTGTTGATGAGTCCTGGAGGAGATTAAACTTCCTCTTCGATGAGGTTGCTTGTCTTCAGGGTCCATCTTGCGTCGCATGGATCTTTTGTCAGGCGTATTACTTCCTCCAAGATATCAGCAATACTGATTCCTGGTCACAAGCATCTGTGCTGCAAGTAGATTTATCTTGTGCCCTATGCCTACTGAATTATAACGTATCCAATGACATTAGAATCTCACATTACAAGGACACCAGGAGAAGATTAAATTTCAATAGAGAAATATTGAACACTTGTGAGAATATTATGTGAACGTTTATGTAATTGATTACATTTTATGCTCTGCTAGGAAAAATCACTAGCTTCTCTGCAATGTTTTGCAGTATGTAAAACATAGAATTCACTCACGGCTAAGGCGTTTTTAATTTAACTAATTGAGTTGTTATACAATTAACAGATATATACGGCACTTTAATTAATATCTCGAAACATGTCAACCGACTACGTTAACCATATTAAAACTGGGAGTATGTGCGTGCGAACCGAGCAAAGCAACTTTCTCTTTTTGGGACCTTGTCTTCACGCCCATGCAGAACCAGTGTCGTGTGTGTATGAGATATTAAGACTTCCGAAAAGGAAATTTATGTTTGAGGAACATTACGAGTCTATTCATTGATTGATTCTAATGTAGTTTTATCTCTTTTTTTCTTTTAATCGTGTTGTAGCTAAATACATGAAATGAAACATATTTTTCAGGTTCAAAACTGAAAATAGTAACATATTTATATGCTGTCTTCTATTTACAGTTAATGCTTTAAACTTAATGCTGAAAGCGACATCTCTGGTTTCATTAGAAAACTTCATATCTGAGTTATTGAACAAGATTTGTGATATCAAACGACTTTTATTAGCCTCATGTTACGAGCCTTACGTTGCTTAGCGTTTATTCATATTCTCAATCTCCTTAATAGATGGCGTTAATGAACCTTTCTTACTTATTTACTGGTGACAGTATTATATTATCTGTGCTGGTGAGTTAACTTTGATTTATCCAGAGGTGCGGATTAGGATTCGAATTGATTCATACGCTTTGGCATTTATTTATGTGTTAATCGATCTACTTACCTTTATTCATTAATTCACTTGATAGAAAGAAACCTAGTTGAGTTTGATAAACATTTATCATATTGATTTTCTATTCAATTCATCTAATATATTTGAAGCACATGAATCTTTATATTTTAGGATCAGTTTGACAAACAATCATTCTTAACCATTAATACAATATTCATAAGCGTGGACATTCAATGTTTGTTTTTGCTCTGGGCATACAACACGCATTCATGTTCAAGTCAAACTGAACCTTGACACGAAACATCGGAATTGCATTTTCGCAAGAACAGGTGCATTCAGTGCTAGCCTAAGCGTATGCAACCGGAAGACTGTCAGTTCCTTAAAGCCTTGTTAGCCGAGTGCGTTATTGTGTAACCGTTGATTCTTCAACTCGATTCTGACTGCGATCTTTCATTTTTATATAACAGTTATATATTATGTATGAGAGGGTTAGCTGTGAGTGAAAAAAGTGAGATTTGACAGGATCGTTCAAGGTAGCGATCGATAGTCTATCCTCCACGTTAGCTTCCCTAACGTTAATATATGTATACATTATGTATAACAAATCTATTACATATTTACTTTATTACGTGTGGAATTTAAATATTCTTCATTATAAAATAGCAATTGCATTCTTATTGCATTTTTTATCACCTATGGGAATTCAAGACGCTATAAATGTTTTATAATGCGATTTTATTAGTTCAAAGGTAGAGTTACCAACTGTGCGAACTTTAGCTAACTAAATGACTTTTACCGCTATGGTATGACATTTCGGATTTATGTTCTCTCTTCAGGTCATGGCATAGGATTAAATAGCAAACACTGTACGTACACGTGTACATCTTCATAATATAAGTATTTCTTAAGGTCCTACCCATTCTTATTTGTCGTTTCTCATGTTGCCAAAGACACAGTAGTAAACATTGATTAACAGTAATAATTACAAAGAATACTGCTTTAAATGAAAAAAAAAAAATTGTGAATGCGTTTTCAACTAATTTATTGATTTGATAATAATGAACGTATCTTTAAGGTAGCTAAATTACTTTACCATGCAACAGAATGCTTACTCTGTCCGTATTTTGGCCACATTAAACGATGTTTCGTGTCATCCGAGTAATAAGCACCTTCTCGTTCAATTAGCAAGGACCTCTGGGTGCCGCTGTTGCGCATACGTCCGCCTTACGTAGAGTGGACTCCACGATAGTTGCTCAGTCAAGTTGAGCTCGTGAAGGTAGGTTGGCGTCTTGCAAAACCCAAGTTCTCACGATACGTGTTCTATGTGTTTGGTTCTGGTCGATAGTTGAGTTGGTGAGTCTATTCATGTATTATTGAGTTTAGAAATATCCCTTTTTGTGAGTTATAGTCTCTGGTAAAGGTTAATGAAGCTTTTTGATTAAATGGTTTTGGCGGTAAAAGTCGACTTTTACGTAGTTTGTGTTGTAATCTTGTTCAACTTATTTATTTATATAACTTAGTTAATCATAAGTGAAAATGGTAAATGTTTTAATATCTACTGCTTGTAGCTTAAAAGCTCTTACTTTGGTAAGAAAATTCTAGAAATTATTTCGAGTGACGTGATCCAAAATTACGAAAGCAATCCAAGACAAGTTATTCTTAGTTTTAATGAATGGGTTGAATTTGCAAATTAGTTTAATTTATGGTACTGCGATTATATTTTGCTATAGCAAATTTTGATTAGTAAAATAAAAGGGATTTAAAATTCTGTATGATTTGCAGAAGAATAGAAATCTTTCATTAGGTTAACAACGTAAATAGATCTGTATAATTTTGAAAGTTGGCTACGTAACCAAATACTCTGCCATTGAAATTCAGCCCGTAATCTATGATACTCATTAAGAGATTCTATATTCAAAATGATCGTATTAAGCATCTTCTTGATAGTAGGTTAAAAAGTAACATGTAAACAAAACGTCACGTCATAGCTGAATTAACTCTAGGAACAATTGTTTCGCCATACAGCAATCACCATTGTTGTATATCTACTATCTATCTACATAGAAAATAAAAGGAAAACATAATTACCTGAATTCCTTCAACTCATGGTATAACGCAGTCTACTACTGTGATTTATGTCTTTCATAAGCAACTCAAAACTGTTTAATATTATGATATCGTATATTTTTCCATCGAAGGTAAGCGAATCTGGGCGTTGCCTGTATTGAAAGCGATCACTTCGGTGTGGGAATTCCGCATTAGGTAATTTACATATCAGACCTACCTACTTACAAAATCTGCTTATTGGATATAATAGGCAACAGTAGAGCTAGTGGTCTAAGTTTAATTGGGTCCTACTGTTTGAGAGTAATATTTATGCAACGCCTACTTAAAATATTTAGTTTCTAAAAAACGCGCGGTGCATTGAAAATGAATCTAGTTACACTGGAAAACAACATTACGGAAATATTCTATTAAGAAATTATATTAATGTTGAAATATTTGTTTTTCCGAACAAATGAACAATAGTCGAATAAGATGCGATATGAATTGTCTTCCCTGTTCGTGACAAAACGTAGTTAAAATTACGTAAATATAAGACATTGAGAACAACACACGCCTACAATACTTATATTAATATTTTTATTGCTATTTCATAAGGATTGCTACATTACAATATAGTAATAATTTTTGGAAAACAATAATATTAACCTCAAATTAATTGCTTCTAAATGTTGCCTTCGAACATTATATAGTGCGTTTAGAAGTTAGTGATCATAAAATAATGATTCTGTTTTTTGGTTGGATTAAGTGTTATTGTCACGCATAGATCTACGCCTATTTCAATTGAAACTATCTTCATTTACTTTAGTCTTTCCAGCAATCTTTCATTTCAATGCCATTTATTGTCTATCTCTTATATTTCTGTAAAAAATGACCGAAAACCTATTCTGTCTCCTAGGTTCTCTCCAATGCCAAAAGAATAGACGCTGATGATTATATGAAGTATTTAGTTATTAAACCTTTATTTTAATTTTATTTTAACTACAAGCAAATGCGTTTTTAGAGGTAATTTAACATAATAGCGAAAATATTAACATTGTTACTAATTTATCGTAACAAATAGTTTAATTATTATTATTTCAGTTTCATAACACATCTCAGCGGTTCGGTCTAAATAAATAAAATATGCGGGCTCATTTTCGTAAATTATATGTATGCATAATAGCTGGTGCTCATCACACGGATCTTGAGATTCGAAAGACGGAAGCATCTATCGCAATCGAAATGTTTGCGCAAAGGCATAACGACTGTTAGTTTGTTTGGCAACCACAAATGGAGTAGGTCGATAGACGCATATTCTATGTGTTCATATCGGCCTTTTAAAACGCTATAAGCTCGTTTTGGTGGAACGTGCTAATCCGATATCTACACAGAAAATGCGTAAAAAGCTGGTTCGTGACGTTGATAAATGTTGAAGGTGACATCACTTATTGCATGTGGCAAGATTACAGCTTACATTTAAATAAACACGGATTTCTATGATAGAAAATATTGTTTAAGTTTAACAATGAATCTAATGACAACATGTCACTATTCGACATCTCAATAGATTTTTTTTGACTCACTTGAACTTGATCTCGAGTTTGACACATTCCGACATCCCTCGTCGTTCTTCGTTTATTAAATCGTTTATTTCGTTACCTAACAATATCTAGCGCCAGTTTAGGAACCGATAGTAAGAATTACGCCTATCGATAATATTGATTTCATTGAAAACCAAGTACATAGAACTGAAATCGCGCATTGGAAAGCAACAGTCCTTAGCGTGGAGGTCTTCACGCACAAATTACCGGTTACTAAAAGTGTTTCAACATTACCAGTGCGGTTTGTTACAAAACGCTACGTAATACGTTCCTAAGCATGCATTTACACATGCAGTGGCTGATTCTAGAATTATCGAAGCACTATGGTCAAAATTCACAATAATTCTAACAAAGCTACATGTCATCCTTAGACGTGACAAAGTCATTTCAAATTTTCTAAATAATTCCATAATTGTTAGGCAATACAAGTTAGTATGCATTTACTCGTATTTGTATTTTGCTCAAATGAGATCGAATAGAGATCGTATTTAGTTCAAGTGTATTGGGCGACACCAAATTATAGTTAGGTAAACAGTTCTTCACTTGCATAACTCAGTCATGCACTGCTTGTGCTCTCATATAGGTGCTAAGGCTAAACATATAGTACCCTCTTACTGTTTGACTTATTCAGAATACGTGCAAAAACATATTTTTCTACATATGTTTTTATTTAACAACATTGATCGTATTTATGTTTTTAATATATTACGGTAACTTACAACTCTTCAAAGTACACATTTATACAAGAATTAAACATGACAAATAATAAAAAGTTATGAGAATATTACATTCACAGCAAGAACTGCTTCAGAGAAAATTATTTCAGTGTCCATGTTTACGTTTATTGAATGGATTTAATTTAAAATCAGTCTCTTTAATTCAATATTTAATTATCAATCTGACATTACTTATGTATGTATATTTAATAGCATTCTGTTATTTTCGTGTGGTATTTCGGGAACAACTCAGTTAACAACCATACTTTGTTAAATTATTCTTTGATATTAAAGGGATATAGCAATTATTAAGTAGCTGTATCATCTCTGTTTACAAATTCTTTTTTAAAATAAGAATAATTAGTCTGAAAAAAGTCTAAAGGCATTATTTATCGCAGGTAAGGCAAGATGAAGTCGGAGGTGAACGAATGGTACAGAGGGAAGAGAATCCTCGTGACCGGTGCTTCTGGCCTCATGGGGAAGGTCCTCATACAGAAGCTTCTCTCCAGTGTTCCCGATATTGGATGCGTCTACGCGCTGATTAGGCCGAAGCGAGGGAAGACTGCTGAAGCGAGAGTCGAGGACATGTGGAAATTACCTGTGAGTATATGAAGTCTTGAATACATAAATAGAAACACAACTTTCTAGATTGACTCTTATATAATCAAATAGATGTGTATGTCCTTTGTACTTATAGGTAGATTGATGCGTCCTACATGCGGCCTGGAAGATGTAGGCTATATTTACAATGTTTAGGAAATGTGCACAATACAATATTACCATATAAAAAATAAGTTCAAGCTATTTATTTTCCATTTGTATAACATTGCTTAAAACTTGATTACACTAAATTGTCAGTAAGATATTTAATGGTGCCTAATAATTTTCCCACATAACCCAGCAATTATCTAAGCCAGACAAATTTGCAAACAATTAAGAACAATCTTTATCCGCAGTCATAATTTGCACAAAAATTAACCATTACGAAAGGAGTAATTTGACTGGCTAGACTTTACATCACTCACTATCTAGTTTCTATGTATTTCAACATAATTGGAGTGAAAAAGCTAAATGGCAGCGCAGTGGCTGAAAACCACACAACTCGTTAGATATGGTGTTAATAAAAAAATATTGCAATATGACGAAGTCACGGACATACGAAATACGCCTTGACAGAATGGGATGTCGTAATTCGTTGCATGTTGATGTTGAAGGCCTTATAATATATGAGAGTTGGCCATGAATGTAATTGATGAAAATTTTTTGGATAAACCAAAATACTTTTGTCGAAGTAGTTTTAAATATTACTCAATAGCCCTCAGTCAAAAAACTCCTTGACACATAATTCTAAATGAATAAATAAATCGTGTATTATGAGCTATATAGTGTCGTATGTGGTATCGTGTATTATGAGCTATATAGAGGCATATTTATATTTGTATCCATGGAATAAGTCATTAGAATAATATTAACTATATTGATTTTATAATAAGGATGTGTGTAAGGTGATATATGTGTTTTCCATCCAATATAAAATAAAACATGGGGGTATACACAACCTACATGATACATATTATGTATGTATTTACAAGTCTAATAATAAAATATTTCGTTCGCAGCTCTTCTCAAAGCTTCGTGAAGAGAAACCGCACATGATGAAGAAGTTGATTCCCGTGCCCGGAGACATCTTGTTTGACAATCTCGGCATTGAACCGAAACTCATGGAGCAACTGTACAATGAGGTAATGTTGACTTACTATTGAGTGACATCTCGTCTAAGGTCAATATTGAACGAGTTTATCGATATTGGAATTGGTTCAGTAACTTAGTTCAACGTGTACCTGTTACAATTTGTGCAACATTTATGTTTTAAGTTAATATTGGGCTTGGTGAGTAATAGAATGGGCGAATATTAGGTTGTTTTCCTAATGTTCACCCTGTTGATTCGACTGAAAAGGAAAATAACTTAAGAAAGCCTAAAAGATATGTAATTTGATATCTTAATAACGATGAACATACCCCTAACTTGCTGGAGATAGGCTATACTTAAATAGTGTGCTTTCCACTGGCTAAACCTTCGCTATTCCAAGACTGTTCACTCAAGCCTCTAGCTACCATAACATGTTGAAAGGGATTATAGTCGTTAACCATTCTTTATAGATCTAATCGAAAGATTTTCATCAGAATGTGAAATAAGGTTGACGACCATGAGTAAGAAAATCTAAAACCACTTCATAAATTAAATGCACTGTCGCAACGTTACCCGTATACATTAAATTACAATCTACTTGTGTGAAAATGCGTCGTAAAATCTTTCGTCCAAGATAGTTTTAATGTAACAAGCTGTAACTATAAACACAATTAACTTATAATGGTAATTATGTAAATTACACTTTGATCAAGCTCTTAAGTTTATTTATGACAATTGCGATGCAACTGCCAATGCACTGCTGTCCCACTTATTAATATTAAACAGAACCATTAAAGGAAAAAATGAAAAAAAAACACATTGTAACAAAACAAACATTATAGAAGGCTTCTATATCTATTATAATTAATGTAGAGAAACCATATAAAGTCTGGCGGAATAGCGATCATCTAGCACAGATTCGGTAAAGCGTACGCTCGCGAATTATACAAAATATTCGGTTGCGTAACCCAACCTGTTCCAGCTGTAGAGAGTTGTGGTTTGCGAACGAGTTATTGAGTACTCCGCGTATTCTTGGCGGGTTCCGCTCGCCACTCGCTGATCAAAGGTTAGCGTGCGCGAGTGTGAAAATCTCATACTCGTATCAAGCTATTCTATGCCACGCCGTAATGATCTTTTTTCTAATTGGCTAACCTTATCACCTTTGTAACGATTCTTTTTATGCTTTTGGTGTTGCAATTAAATGTAACTATTTAGGTGCATTATGTATAAAATGTAACCTACCAGAAATGTTTTATCTTCTACTTAGAAATATCACATAGAAATATGCTAAATCTTTTACGCTAGATGCTTATTGGGACTTAATTCATTAAAACCTTTATTTACTGTCCGTAGGTAAAGGTATTTTTTGCAGGCAAAGACCAATCTTCGGGGGAAAATAACGTATGATACGTTTTGCACTGAAGTTAGAAATAAATAATAATATATTATATTAGTCGTCTAGCAGTAGACTAACGACACGTTAATTGTCGTAGTGAAAAAGTGGTGGTTCTAGCCACAGATAATATAATACTATAATAGTCACAGATAATCTTAGCATAGCTCGGGACTGAAATGTCAAATATATGTCCATTGAGGTGGTGCCCAATGCCACTGTATACAGAATAGAGGCGCTGATTATTTTCTACATTTACCGGGAAATATGCAGTTACCCTTGACATGTTTTTTCTATATGCAAAATATACATACATTCACGTCTTTTAATCGCTTTCGGAGTGGACAGAATCTCGGAGATGTAATATCTCCTAGGTCACTTTAATAGCATGAATATTAGGTAGTTAGCATTATTTTTAGGTTCCTAGTCTAGACACACGACGTGCGGCACAACATTCCGATGTAGCAACAAAAATATTATAAATTAATAATGTCACCTTGTTCCAGGTTTCCGTAATATACCACTTCGCGGCAACGCTGCGTCTTGAAGCACCCTTGAAAGATGGTTTGGAGATGAACACGAGAGGCACTCTGAGAGTCCTGCAATTTGCAAAACAAGTGAAGAATCTAAAGGCCTTCATTCACTTGTCTACGGCATTCTGTTACCCCGATTACGAAAGAATGGCCGAAAGGGTAAGCTATTTTGATTCCCTGTATATGTTAAATTGAACTTGACGTACTTTATGAAGGTATGATTAAAACTTCACCACTTAATGGCAGAATAGGTTTGAGTTTCGTTTGACACAGTCCTAAAATCATTGCAGTGACCTTTAGTGCGCCGACCCTATCATTATTAACATTACATAGTTATTTAATAGAAGTTGCTCAATATTCATGTGTGTGGTAAACAGAGGTGTGTTATTAAAGTCATGTATAATATATCATTATTTACAACATTTAAGCGACGTGATGAGATCATAAATTAAAGACTTCAATATACATGGATAAAACTAAGATTTTCCAATGACTCAGATACTAAGTTAGCATAGAAGAGAAGGACGTGCGACAACTTAAATAAAACCTGTTTACATATTTCTACATAAAAAAGTGTTGTTATATTTTTATTACGAAACCAGATAAACAAACACGATTTTGAGAATTTTTGAGCAACGGAGCGCTCTCTGTTAGAAATTGGGCGTAGTCGGTTAAACTTTCTATGGGGAAACCTGCTACTCAAATCAATGGATATGTAAAAGTTATGTTAAGTTTCTTACATTTCGTCTTTATACAAAATCTAACTACATATCTGTCACAATATCTAGATTAATACTCAGTGCATTAGCTGCGTTACCTAAAATAAATGAAACTGTATCTTGTATAATAATAAGGTCTAATTTAACTTCTTTAAGGTACACGATCCTCCAGCGAACCCTCACGATGTCCTCCAAGCAGCCACTTGGTTGACGGAGGAACAACTTACGAAGCTGGCCCCATCCATCCTGCAAAAGCATCCGAACTCTTACACTTACTCCAAGAGATTGGCTGAGGCCCTCGTCAGGGAGAGCTACCCTGAACTACCTGCGGCTGTCGTCAGGCCCAGTATCGGTAAGTTACACACTATATATGCATTTATCTATATAATAAGTATGTATTTCTTAAATATACGTTGACTCCCCTTAACACATGTCTTATGTGAACTTACCAAGGGGCTAGTTCAATTGGTGTAATAGTGTCCCAAATATTATTATCATTATATATGTATATTATTATACATATATACATGTAAGTCCCGTTTCCCAGCAGAGTGATAGGCAGAGATCACGGAACCTTCCAGTTTATCGTCATTCCAGTTTAGTACGAATTGCTTAAAAATATTACTTTTATGAACTGATCAATAGAGTAGCCATTTTGTGTTGGATTGTTGGTTCGACGCTTCTGGCTATTATATTAGGGCCAAGAACATAAAAAGAATTAAAAGTTAACTACGAGCGATATTACCTTATGAAACTCAACATGGTATGAGATTGTGTATGATCTTGCATCATGCGAAAGGCTGTAGAGTAGACTAGATACCATCTAATGTACGTACTTACGAATGACGACTTTGTTTTTAACCATGTTAGAACAACTTATTACGTCTTACGTAACAGACAGTAGAAAATTATATTTTGATACAACATAATAAGAAAATTATGAGCTAAAAATAACGAACATTACACGGTGGTTCTATTAAGCAACCGTGAATTGATGTAACTGAGTGACGTGGGAGAAATCACTGCAATGACACACATAATTATATACTAGGACCGAAGTACCTATTAATTGTTTTGGTAGAATTTTCCAGCGAGCTCTGCACGTTGCTACTCAACGCAAACTCAACGTTGAATAAAATTCTATTACATAGATTTCAACCTCTCACAATATCCCTAACTAGCGAAGACTTTCTTCACTTGGCTAGTTAATTCAAATAGAGGTTAATCAAATATAATTATTATGCCTATCGGTATAATAATGGCTATAGCTTAGCAAATCGACACAAATATTTCTTATTTAAGTCAACTTATATCAAAGATAATAGAAAGATACACCCCAAAAATGATGAAAAGAGTTCACTCGTATGTGTTACCACGTAGAAAAACATAACTTCTTTGCTTTTAGCTAAGACAAGCCTTCAATATAACAAATTTGTTTTCAGTCACTCCATCATTCAAGGAGCCAATTCCCGGATGGGTAGACAACCTTAACGGACCGATTGGTCTGATGGTTGGAGCTGGTAAAGGTGTGATCAGGTCCATGCATTGCTACGGCCATTACCACGCTGAAGTGATACCTGTGGATATTGCTATCAACGCCCTCATCGTAATCGGGTACCAAATTGGCAGTCAGACTGAGAGGTGAGTTAAATAACAAGCCGTAGAATTATCTAAAATATAACCACTAGTCGTTTACTATAAATACGTGATGTCGGTCATCCAAAAATTTCTGGTGTCATGGGATACCTTTTGTTATAGGAACTCTATATTGAAAGCTTGTTTTACACTTTTATGGAATATGAAATACACAGTGACACGGATATAATTTCCTGACCAAAACATATCGACGTATTAGGCAAAAACAAATGAAACAGGAATTATAAAGAAATTTGATTAGATTAGACAGATTAAAAGCAAAACATTAAACATCTTCATAAATAATACCCAAGTTACTATTTAACATAATATGAAATTAATTAACATTTGCGAAACCTTCTTTCTTTTTCAGAAAACCAGAGATCCCAGTCTACAACCTGACTACCGGCGACGACAGGAACACCACATGGAAACAGGTTCTGGACATCGGAAAGGCTACAGTCCGAAAGTATCCTTTCGAGGGACCCTTGTGGTACCCTGATGGAAACCTGCGACACAACAAGTTCATCCACGACTTGTGTGTCTTCTTCTATCACATAATTCCGGCCTACCTGATCGATTTCTTGATGCTGATCTTTGGACAAAAGCGATTGTAAGTATGACTTTATTTAGGATTGAGAGGCGTTTCTGCTCATAATGCTATAAGCTGTTTCTTTTTACTTATCTGTTACTAATTACTGATCGTCGTTTTAATAGAAATACAGAATGCTTTACATCTACCGACTGGGTATCTATCAAAAGGAAACCTTCCTATTCCTCGTTACATAATTTCCAACCGTACATCGAAAGTACAATTTATAAACTTCATCACTTTATAAATTATTTCGGTTACAGTAGCTTAAGACATTGCTATTAAGTATATTATAACTATGTGTATCAATTAAGTTTTATATTATATTCAAGTACAAAACGTTTTAAATTACAGCATGGTGCGTATACAGAACAGGATTTCTGTCGGCTTAGAAGTCCTGCAATACTTCACCACAAGGGAGTGGTGGTTCGATACGCATAATTTCAACGCATTGCCGTCTTGTCTCAATCCTGTTGACCGCGAGATATATCCTATGGACTTAACCATCATTGAAGACGAACCCTACATTGAGAGCTGCATGATAGGAGGCAAGCTGTACTGCTGCAAAGAAAAACTAGAGAACCTCCCCAAAGCACGCTTGCAGAATAATATGTAAGTTAAAAGCGACATCAAAAAGATATATGAATCAGTTTTTATCTTTGTATTTCAATTTCTCCTCATTAACGTTATATTTTAATGAGCCATAAAGAAACTAGATAGATTGTGTTAATATATGCGTACATACTTAATTTAAGTAACTACACGAGTGCATGACGGAAATTATAAAATCAAGCTATATTCTTATTTAATTACCCATGATACTCGTAGAGACATTATTTATACCTTTCGGTATTAGGAAACAAGTTAATCTATTTTATTTTCATTTCAGTCTCTACGTCTTGGATCGTATGGTCGTCATGTTCTTCTATCTCTTCATCATCTCTCTGGTGGTATCTTACTTCGAGCCTGCCAGAGTGGCGTTGTCTTATGGAGGGCCCCTCGTCAAATACCTGCCTTTCGTGGGCAATGCCGTTTTCAACCCAAAATAAACGACGTACACTGTGAATGATTTTCATGCTTACAATTTTGGGTTGAGATTAAGGAATAAGTGAGATATGAAGATTATAGAGGTGAAATTATAGATAGAGTTACCATTAAAATAAATACGAATTATTAAATCCAAATGGAGGAGATGAATGTAAATAATAATATCAAACTTTATTTGCATAACAAAAGTCTATTTTGGTACTGTATAATTTTAACAAATCTGGATACTTATAAAAGAGATTTGTCAAACAGTAAATGATTAACTAATTTTTAATTTCCATCACTAACATACTGTTTAACTGTGAAATTGATATTAATAATGGTTGAGGACAAAGAATCGAGTCAACTGCGACGGGTATCAAGAGTTTTAATTTGTAATTTTAATCTCGAATAAGATGTTTAACATACGTTGTATTATTCCATACTTACTAAACAGTATTTAGAACATTAGATATATTCCGCTGCTGTAATATTTGCTTTCATGTATAAATCTGTACTTCTTAGAATGCTCTCTTGCTTTGGTCGTTTTATATCGAGTTAAATTAAATACTTACATTTGACTTGCGTGTAATTTTTATCTGGGTTATTATAATGATTAAAATTTTGGTATATAGTCAAATTCGTTTTATTTTATTACACATTTATTAAATGTGTTATCGTATCTCTCAAAAGTCTATTTCGTCGATATCATTTTTTAAATGAGATCACTTAATTCTCTGTAACAGTAGTTAATTTTACACTATGTTTATATGAGCTTATGCAATTTATATTTCAGACTATCGTAAAGACAATCGTGTATTATTGAAAATATTTATCATATTTTTCAACGAGGGTCTTAAAAGATTAATGCTACCTAATAATATCGTAAATTATAATACCTAAAATTAAAGCTATTGCAAACTGAAAGGCACATGTGTCTCGGTTTAAATATTCTTGAGCAGCATAAGACACATTGTGCCGATCTAAAAATTTGTAAGATTGGCACTAAATCTCTCATCAATAGCTGCACTGAGGATGCCGATATCATGTTCACAGATAAAGAAACATTTCCTATCACATGCTAAGTCATTTAGTTGTCCGTTGTAGAACATGGTGCCGCATTTTTCTATATCACCACCATCTGGTTGACCTCCTCCCCAAACAGTGAAACCACTTTCTTCAAGTGTCGTGCCTGAAATCGAGAAAAGCTTATTATTTATTATTCACTCAATATATTGACATACCTACTATTTACCAACTACTCCCCAAGTTTGTTAAAAGCGCATAGCGACAATGGCTATACGAATCTGGAAATCCCAAATGCGTCGTTAATGGGTTAAATGTTATCATCATTTCTGTTATGCATTCAATCTTTATTGTTCAAGCTTCAGATATTCCCAATGAAAATATATGCGAAAAGAATTATTCAAGTCTCAAAATTGTGATCACAGTGCGTACACAGTGGTTTATTCGAAATTAAAAATTATGGTTTCTAAATACTAAAGTACCAACCTCTGATAGTCTTCCAGCCATCTCCATCTCGGTTGTGGAAGCCTAAATGCACGGCCCCTCTAAGGAAGTCACCCTTAACATTGTCTTTAGGGGCGTTAGCTGTGAGTTTCCTCAGATGCTCGGACTCGTCTTTACTATTGATAACTGCGAGATAAGACTGTTCCGCACTACAAATGCTGTACGCGTCAGTCCAGTTCATTGGAGTCAAGTGGAATTTGTAGCATTTTCCTGTTGACCCTTCGTATTGATAGCCTGGAAGATTGAGATACCTATCATATAATTACATTGTTATTTCTAAATGCTGACTAGGATCTATGAGGTACTTTTATCGTGTCATAGGAGGCGATTAAGGGACTTGGATTCAATTAGTTAGCTGTGCTAAAGTTGATGAGAGCTTGTGTTTTTGACCACCCCAAATTTTAAAGTGATGTTCATTTATATTTATGTATCAGTCATGCATTATCATTATAAGAGTAAATGTTGCTTCTTGGTAAGAATTATAATATAACACAGGAGCTGCAAGCGAAAACTGTAATGATATGATTTATGTGTTGTAAATTATAAATACCACAACATTATCCGTGACCGGAGTGTTGTATAAGATGTATTTTTAAATTTTACAACTCATGGCATTACATTAACGCTTTACAATATGTTCTTACCTTATGTTATGTCTATTTTTATTTAGTTTTTAGCATAAGAGGTGCATTATACGTCTCTTTGACAACAGACATACATAAAAATTATATTCATTGTTCACAATATTATGTTCTGAGTATGATATTTAAAACATCAAACTAATTAGTACCGAGTTTCCGATAGGGAAACCCATCAGACTCAAATAATCAGTAGCTACGTACTTGTGTCGGGCATATCACATAGGAAATTCCAATCGACAGCGACTCTAGACTTTTTGCAGGCAAAAGGGTATTTCTTCTCGCAACTGTCGTCATTTATAGTCCCATCCCTCCTGATGACTCCACAATCTTCCTCACCGTTTGCGTCATTTGGTTCTCCTGGACCCCAGTTGTTGTATACGTCATTGATTGATCTTCCTGAAAATAGAGAATTGACATTTTATACTAACGCAAGCATTAATAAGTTACAGCCCATCGTGAGCACTATAAAAGTATTTGGTACAGTGGTAATGCCGAAAAATCCGATTTATAATATATTTAACAAAAATTTAAAAAGATCGTTTGTTTTACATATTTTTACTTAAGCTTTAATACAATGTGTTTGAAAAGGAACTTTTATATTTCATTCCTTATTAAACTGGATACATGTCTGTTCAAATATAAAATCTACAAACCATCAACCGTTTCATAGACTCCCTTGGAAAGCAGATCAGATATTCCAATGTAAATGTGGTAAAAGGGCTGAGTCTGATTCCAGTAGGATATGAACGCTTGCGCCTCGTCCGTATCTTCGGGGTAGAACATCATGGTGCCTTCTAAGTTACATCTTCGTTTCGCATCTCTCCACGTCCTATGGATTGTGTGGAACTTGTAAAAGCTGTCCGTTTCCTCTATGTACTTGTAGTCTTTCCTGAAGAAGGCATTTTTCTTCTGTATAACTGTAAAATTAAGCTTGTGTTTTTGCTCATGTGTTTAAGGTACAGTTATAAAAACAATGTGGTCTATAAGGCTATTTATTTACCTTAAAAGTAATACAATAGGCTTATTACATCGATAAGTCATTGTTATCTGGATACCACACTTAAGATAGTATTATATTTTTCCCTTACTGAATAGGTATCTACTTTACTTATTAATAATTCCGCTGACGATTGTGCCATATATTTTATGACTATATGAGCAATATCTTTTTTAATTATTGCTCTGGTCTGAACTTGGAAAACATATTGTCAATTAGGCACAGTAATTAAGAGTTGCAATAGGAACATTTTGGTAGAAGGTTTTAGCACACATGGATGAATTAACAAAACTATAAGCTATCCATTTTGAAAAGAAATCAAATACCTAACCTCAATCGCTTAATTACTTATACAAACTGATGTTGTTTTGAGATTCGTTTAGGAAATTTTGTCCAACTTTACATACTATGCTTGGGATTTGGGAACCTGCTTTTGAGGTTTTTGAACTGTGTTCTCAAAAAAATTGTGTTTTCGCTCGTATTCGCAGAGGTATTTTAATATTGAATATGAAAAGTTATCATATTTGTAACTTTATGAATATACGAGGGCAAAGGCGTATAATGAATTTACTAGGAAGTACACAGTTCACAAAATTTGGAAGCAAACTAAAATACCTCGTAAGTTAAGTTATGCAAGCAACATAAGTGACGGTTAACAGTAAGATGATTTGTTTGTCCATACCTCTTTTACTAAAGCTAAATGACAGAGCAAATACTTACATATCGGGGACGAATAACATAACAGTTCGCTTAGCACTAGAAACGCCAATGTCTTCGTGATCATGTTTATTAAACACTAGACTTTCACTTTTACGCACAAGCGATCTCACCAGAGCAACATAATCAACTAAAGCCATCTGCTGTTGTGTACCATCGTGTAATATTACTTTATCGGAGTGCAATTAGTGCGCCGCCTTGTCCGAACCTGAATAACAGGAAAACGTGAGAGCACAAACGAGCAGCTTGCAAAAGTGCCACGAGGTAAACATTTGAATCCTTGTGACCTAAGACATACTTTACATGGTATGCGCTAAACAAAGGAATGAATGCAATGTGATCAGCGTTTGTTAGAAAACTTTGATGTCTTTTAAATGTCAATGCCGAGACTTCGTATAAGGTAGTGAACAAGTCCACCTCTTCATTAGAAGCATCTGTTAGTTGTTTCAATGTTTTTGGGCATTAATGAAAAAGATCCGTTCTTGTGATTTTTATTCCTATAAATATTAGTAATTTGGGGTATATGAAATGGGTTTTTCGTAGGCGATCAATCAATGCTCGGTTGCATGCATTTACCATTAGACTATCTAAGGTACTGTTGGTGTACATTGCATTGCCATTTGTTTATTTTAATCCATAATGTATTATCATAATAATTGAAAGTAAGATTTGTGATTCCATAAAATATCGGTCTTTCGGCAGATAAGTGTTCTATTGGTATCAGAATTCTATTAATAAATAATTACTTAGAAGCAGAGGTTAGAAGCTACGTGAAATGCTTCTGGATCATGAGTTTAGGATTAATAATTATATATGTATATTATATGTTTAATTTGTAAAAGGAATCCGTTTGCGTGACGTGTCGGGGTCTGTCATAACATCAGTGCTGGCAGATTGGGCTTCCCTTTCTGCTAGCAAGTAACTGAGACGGATCCCTTTCGCAGGGGCCCGGGGCCAGCATATGGCGCCTCTCAAATTGTTATGTTCCGTTTTGTTTCTGTCGTCGTTGGTCTTGTGCCTTTGTGAATAAAGTGAATTTTATTTATATATTTTATTTATTTAAATATACACATATGTATGTGTGTGTGGTAGGTAATAGGTACATACATACTTTTCATGGTGGAAATAATAAAAAACAAAGTATTTTTAATAATTTTAATATATTTATTTTGAGGTGTAAGTTTATTCGCATAACAATGTCTCATACAAATTTCCTCCTTTGTACACACACCTTTGCTTGTTTATTATCTTTTCTAGTTATAAAAGTTGACTCTCTAAAATTTAACATATCGTCATGTCTGTTCCCTATCGTCTAATTCGCTTCACAATCGCAGTAAATCATAAGTAACGGGTATCACTAATGCAAATATGTCGAGAAATAAAATTAATGCGGGCACCAGCCCAATTCATTAAACGTAGAATTCTGTACAATTGCTTGTCGACACACGAAGGGCCGTAGCCAAAGGGCTGGCCCGCGATCTCTTCGCATCAGGTAGTAAGGTAACAATGAGAAACAAATCGGCGACGAAGTGGTAGTGGCTCAGCTGGCGCCGGGCGCGAAGGACAGATTGATTGTTCTAACAGATTGCACAACACGCACTGGTATAAGGTCCGCGGGACCCACGACTGCCGTTAACAGCTAATAAGTCAATTCATTTCTAAAATAACAACTAAAATCACTTTAAGAATCAATTAAAAATGTACATTAATCGTCTTATCCAAATAAAAACCTAATCTGCTACAAAAGTTAGCAAATTAATAATAGAATTAAATACAAACATCACCTAGTCTTTCTATCATATAAAATTAATTACTATAACATTACCGGAAACACAATCAAGTGACTGTTGACGTGTGCCAAGCAGGATGCCTGAACCTTTCACAGATCTCGCTAAAGTATTATTATGCTTCGCAATGCAGGGCATTTAGGTTTGATCAAGTAGAAACATATTGCATAACCGCACTAAAACTAAAAGGTATTACTGTACATTTATATTTAATATGTAAATATTTTTGTACATATTGCACTCTGAAGTAACAAAGATTATTAAGATTTGTATTATAAACAAGAAATTGCAGATCGAAATGTCAAAATAGATTGCAAATGACATTCAGTGTTCTTGGCTCGTATTCTATTTATGAATCTACGTCTTACAAAGCTTAAAAAGATAAATACAGAGGTAATTTACAAAAACTAATTAATCAATATAAAAATAACAACAGCCATCTGTACTTTCTAGATGAAGATTATTAACCATATGTTGAACATATGAGGGTTTAAACTCTAACATGATTATTATGTTGTACATTATTGATGTCTAATATCTTTCAGTCGATGGTTTATAACAGACACTGTTATGTCACTCGTTGCAGCCTATAGGAAACATTCGTAACCAAAACAGATTGGCATGTACTTCGAGATACCGGTGTAAACAAGGTAGGAGCATGCACTTAGGCATGATGCCATAGTCAGAATCGCTTCAGATTATACAATTACTAAAACAGTGACATGTGCTTGATCGGGCCTCAACGCTTGCTGTCTTTAAACATTCGTTTCCTTCGAATAAACGACATAAACTTATCGTCAAACTAATGTATAATTACCAGCTAAGACACAAATTATATTTAGGTTTCTCATTAATTATTATGTCTCGTGTAGAGATTACACCTTAATAATAATCTATTACAATTTCGAAATCGAATAATATGTATCAAACTCGACCGGCCGTGCACCTCGGTAACCGACACTACTACAAGTTTAATGAAAACACTATGCATCAAGATTAAGGTATAATTAATTATTACTTATCAAATGGCAGTACAAGTATTTGTTGAAACGAATAGGTGCACTCCATTGTTAAAGGCACCCAACGAATCCACTGATCGCTAACAAAACCTTAGTAGAAAACAACCGTTCCTATTACAGCAAATGACACACAATACGTAATACTGGCAGTGAACGATTTCCCTCATTTGACCAAAACCCAGCATGCACGACAGTTTGTGCTTCGACTTTAGAATTTCCCTAGCCCTAATAAATAGAAAGAGACTAGCAAGCGGACCGCGGTGCAAACCTGACGTCTCATCATTATCATTAAGTATAATTTAAGAAATGCGTTTCTAAATCCCAATCACTCGTAAGTTAAATTACAACACATCGACACAGTGGTATGTATAGAAGTCAAACTCACCACGCATACGCTCAAATTTACATTGAAAAATGATTTACTGATGTGTAACGACCTTGTATTAGAATGAGATGAAGACGAAGATCATCATTTGCATGCGTTTATAACTCGTGTAAGTTGGCTTAAGTGTATGTTTTGTCTTTTTCTCCACAAAGAAAGAATTGAGACAAAAACTCTACACGGATTAAATAATGAAATGAGTTAATTACTTGAAGTATTATAATCGCTACAAACAGAGATCCACGCATACGGATTATTTAATTTTTAACCAAGAAATATTAATACTCGATGGATGAATGGTGTTAAAGAGTGCTGAGACAGAGTTAGTTATTCCTGATTAGCGTTCGTCCTACTTTCTTGGGCATCAGCCTACTCCAATATTGATCCCTTTTGCAAAGCTCACCGAGTCACCAGTTACCTTTTGTTCATATTTACAATATCTACAAACGTACAAATCGGTTTATTTTATACTTTCATAAAGATAGATCTCATGCTTAATGCATTTTTCTACTGATTTATATCAAATTTAAAAAAATGGCATATCAAGGTGATATTGACGCACGTAATCAAGTGGTTATAGTATAAAAAGACTTACAAAATAGAATAAATAGATCAGACTTGAAATTGTGAACTAATTCTGTCTCAGAAGTTCAGTAGTTGAAAGTTATTAAAATACTACAGATATCTTCGTTACATGAAAGGTGCTTCAACACTCAGCAGCTTTAGCGTTATTCAGCCTTATGTAATACATGTTTATGGAATATCTCTTACTACAGGCGGTGACAATGTAAAATGGACTCGTATAGACCGGCTACACACATGAAGTTATTTATTATATCTGACTAAATCAGCGGAATATGCAGGTCATGAATGGATCGCGAATCGGCAGTATGCTCTGTTATGTAATTTTAATAATATCGAAGAAATGACTGTCTTAATTTTATGAAAGCTACCGACGGCAGTAGAATTTTATACGATAATAAGACACACTTAATTCAGCCTACAATTTACTTCAACGAATTATATAAATTTAATCACAGCAATTAATAAATAAATAATTGTTAGTTTTATAAAATACGGTTGACGTGGTCAGCTATCTGTACTGTACCGTATATCGATTAAGGAGTTATTTACAAAATGTAGCAATTGCCTTGTTTGAATTAAGTAGATAGTATTATTTTCCAATTTCATACTAAAGTGGTCAACAATGTTTTTGGTAAAACTTTAAATGTATTCACTGTATACATATTCTTTAATGTTAATTACAATAAACAGTTTTTGTAAATAACACCGTAACCAGGATTTATGTTTTCTAACATCGAGATAGTGTCTATATTTTGCCTCAATTTTCTCGTATGACGAATTTTGGTAAATTTCCGCAAATAACTATTAACATCTCATTAAAATATATTACTTTTATTTTCCGTTAAACTCTCACAGTGTACATATCCATTAATTTAGCTGTGTACTTATATAGTCCTACCAATCATACATGCTGGACCCGGGTGACCAAGTCGGGTCGCAGTGGGAAAGCTGTAAATCCCGCGGCAGCGCCGGCCGAAACAAAGTAGCGTCATTTCGGCCGCGCAGCAGGGCTCAAGAATCAACACTAAATATATTCTCCAAACGTTCAACAACACATATATTCACTAATATCTCGCATACGTCCGTAGCAGCCCCCGAGTGCGGTCAACACGCGGAGGCGTTAGTCCATGAGCGTTCGAGCACTTCACTTAACCTAGCCAGTCTGTGGGCTTGTCTCCTAGCGCAGGCCGTGGGAGCGGAGGCGGGGCCGCTATAGGTCCGTGGGGCTCTCGAAGGTGGGCGCCGGCTGCGCTGACGACACGTCCGCCACGTCCCAGATCTCCTCGAGGAACGCTGGCAGCTTCCTGTTCTTGAGCTTCAGGGAGATGCACATGTTGGAGTTCTGGGTGCCCAGAGAACGCAGCTCCGACAATATCGACAGGATGCGTCCGTACAGCACGGCGCAGCGAGGGGAACCACTCTGCTGGTTTAGAATGTACACGCGGAGTGTGTTTAGGTAATATTTCTGGATTTCTTCCACGAGGTGGGGTTGCTCAAGTCCCGGTCGGTCTGAAAGGATAAAGGTATATAGTTAAATTTATTTTTATATTTGCTGATTATGTTGGGTGTTGGCCATCGGGTGAATTAAGAACATTGAATGTCTGAAGACCTTGGTAGACATGAAAGGGGTCACTGAAGCTTCTAACTACCCCGAAAACGTAAATGGTTGTAAAGAACGCATGTTTATAATATACTATGCGTTATGGAATCCTACACTGCAGGAATTTAGCCTTTTAAATTATAAACACTAGTGAAATATCGTTTTCGGGCATTGTATCAAGTACAATAGTTATCAAACTAGCGTATAGTTTACCTGAGAAAATAACAACAGCCGTCAGAAGAGCATAATGCACATTGTCCATGGACAGCGAATACATGCACCGACAAAAATGGAGCAAGTCTTCAATGACGTAAGCCATTCCTGCTTTGCGATAATTGTCTCGGGTGTACGCTTGATTGTTGGCGAACAGTATACTGTCTGTCGCAGCGTCATATCGTCGGACGACCCTCAACATCATCACTTCACTTGAACATGCCTGGAATAAAAATAAATGGTTTACAGCCTTAGAAATAAATCTCTTTTACTTACTACTCTTAATGTTTTCTCTTGAAATAAAAACTTGATTGACCCAATCTAAATATTCTTTGATTAGTTTAACAATCTTATTTTTTGTTACTTAAAATCATTTTGGATCTAAAATCATACTAAATTTATATATTTTGATGTAATAGATTACTTTATTATTAAGATAGCGGGGGAAGCGGGGAATCTAGTCCATCACTCCAAGAAGATTACGTTAACCAGTAGAGACATATATTATTAATGCTTCTAAACAATAATATGTTTACTAACCTTTAGCAACGTAATTTGATCAGGCTGTGAGATCTTCGAGAAGCCCGGGAGGCCCTTAGCGAACTCCACAATGAGTTGCACGGTGAGGATGGTCATCTCGGTGATCTGGCGGAATGGCATGTCGGAGTCCTCGCCGTCCTCTTCAGCATTCTGCCAAGTCTGAAAGTTGCAGGAGTCAACATCCAAGAGCCGCATACAATATTGTGCAATGCAATTGTACAACATTGTATGCAGCCCCTTATAAAGATGTGATGATAAATATGAGACGGTTAAAGAAGACTGAGAGGTGAGATCCTACCTGCGTGACTCGTTTGAGGTCTTCCTCCGAGGGTTGCTCGTAGCCGTCCTGGTACCACACCAGCCTGGCGATGAGGAACTGCTGGTTCGTTGTGAGGGGAGGGATGTTCTTTTGCCGATTTTGTTCAAGGAGCTTATCCGACAGGAATCGCGGCACCACTTCATGCTGCAAACAGACATTGAATCTTAGATATAATCATAATGACAAGTAGATGAGGCATTACTTTAAATTTTGATCACATGACATTGCATCCAACGTTGGAATAGGATTTGACTCGATTGTAAGGATCGCATATTTATGTATTCATAGCAAAGGATTTCTTTATATATGATTTTTTAACCTAGAAATGCTTCGATATTCCTCATGCTCAAATATTCTCATTTCTAATTGAGGTATAGATCTCGAAGACATTATACCTCCTCAGAAAGCATTACCGTAAACTTTATATGATGTTTCATGGATTTAAAGGAATTACTTACAATTCTCGCAGCTTCAGGGGGAGGTGGCTCGCACTGCATGATCGGAGGCATGTGATCATCGACCGTCGTCGTGCTTACTGGCAATTTGTCCTTTTCCCTCTGAGCTTTCTTTTCTTTCCTCTTGATGGCGCACTGTGTTTCGGGCACCACGCACTCGGGCCTCATGCCAACAGCTAAGCATTTCTTTAACCTGCACTCTTGACATTTTCGCCTCATATACATGTCCATTTCACAAGCGTGGCCAAATTTGCATATGTACACAGCATTTTTAGTAACACTGCGCCTGAAGAAACCTGGAAAGAGCATAATGATTGTGAGTAAGATTTTTACTTTGATATCAATTCAACTTGTGAATTTTTTCATGTGTCTCATTTAAGTGACTTTTTCATACTTGTAGCATCTATCCTTATTTTCGATGGTTGAGAAACTATATAATATGAATATTACATAGTTTGAGACATAACTATGCTTTGAGTTTTCTTTCTGTACAGTCCTAAGAGGCAAGTAAGGCCTCTGATAATTTGGTTATTACAGTCATCGTTTGACTTATTGCATATTAACAAACAGATGCATATTATAAGGCCCGTGTGTATAAAATATACTGTGAGTGCCACAATGAGCATGAGAAGAAAGTCTATGTAAGGATTAAATTATTAAGTCAACTTAGTGTTTTTAGCTTTACAAATTCCATAGTTCAATCCGAAATTGTATCGAGGGATCCTAACCAGACTCGTACCATGTTGAAAAAATATTATTTAGTATATCCCAAAATATAATTGCTGATCCCGGATCAACGTACATAGTCCAGACAATCTGTAGACATCGGTGATGACGTGTCACTCGGTGGCGTACAACTTGCACGAGCGTACGTTCGTTTACTGAAACGACACAATGCGTCGATTCAGCCATTCGCTCAATTGGCATGATATCGGTTGTCGTGGGCGATAATCACCGGGAGGCTCGACGACCACTCTATTGTAGATGCAATGTTACAATTAACTATAAATGCTTTAGTAGGTTATCTGAACAATCTTGTTTTCAAATGAACGTATTGATGTTGATGACGTTCTGATATTAAGTACTTGTACATGGCTTACCTTTACATCCTTCACAAGTGAGTGCGTTGTAGTGGTATCCCGAGGCTCGGTCGCCGCAGACCAGACACAGCTCTTCCTGCTGCCTAGGTGCGGGTCCTTTCTTCGGCCGTCGCGCGTCCCCGTCATTGCTGCAGCCGTTGACACTGGAGGCTGGCGATAACTCTTCCCGCCCTGTAACAATGAGAATAACAGATTTAAAGGCCTGTAAAAAGAGCAATGACTTAAAAGCAAACAGAAAATTATTGGCGAAGTTGATGCGCACTGAGCGTTAAAATGAACACCATAAAATTTGCATACATTTTATGAACCATTTGAGAAGGAGCCGAGAATATTTTTAATGTTTAATGCTTCGTATTTTTATTCAGACAAAATGAGAGGAGGCATTTTCGGTGATGATTTTGGGCTTCAAAATGGCCACTTCCTGCTTGAACAAAGGTGAATAGAGCGTCAAATGCATACAAATGAAGCATAGTGTCTACTTTTTAAAATTCGAGTTACGTGACGTGTGATGGGCTATGAGACAGGAATAACAATTATCAGCAAGCAAGATTTGAGACTCCTAATATGAAAATGATTTACGAATTTCTTTCCTTTTGTGTTTTGCGAACCAAGTAGACATTCATCCTTACACATTTTACAGACAAATTAAATAAGAGGAAATTTACGTATTACAAGCTTCAAAGTAAAATCGTTATAATTTTAGTAGTTAAACATCCGTCGTGTCGCCGCGACAGTGTCTTTGGCTACTAAATGTCTACATTTTACCAGGTGATCATTGATTAGGACAGGTGACAAGATCAGTAGAGTACTCAGATACTAATAAATTTCACTATGTTTAACATTGCTTAGTACAAGTAACCTACGGTCGTTATTGAACTAGTTCAAGTGTCATTAAGTTTTAGTAGAATAATAGAACTTTCTATAGAGAAGAAAACCAACCACCAATTTCCAACATTAACCCTGAACGTGGTGGAAATGGAAGTAGGAGTTGAACGCACGGATGACCGAGTCAGTGTGTTATTACGTTTCAGCTGTGCGGCATAGTGGTGCGCCGGCGCATCGGAAGGTCTAGTTCGGAGCGATCTGAGTATTTCTGTTGTAATCGCTTGTGTGCGAGGGAGAGGCGGTGTGCGAGTGCGAGCGACGACCGAGGGCAGCGTGCGGCCTTGACTCTTGAGGTGCCCCTCTGACGGTTGCGCACAACCGCGCAGAGAAAATTATTTATTATAGCAACACTGCTCTTACACGGCTACAATTGCAATCGCCATTCTAGTACATAACTTAGGCAATAGCACACTTGGATACTTTGTGTAGCTAAGATTTTATCGCATTATGTATAGTGCTTTTATTTAAGTTTGTAAATAAGAGCTTGATGTTTTACGAAAGTATGATAATTAAAGACAGATTATTGGAAAAATGGATAACTATAATCAGAACAAAAACTGTTACACCAATACAACAAAGAGATTCCTCAGAAATCAATAATTCAATTCAAACTAATTGTCCTTTTGAAAATAAAAAACTCATCGGCAATATATCAGCACGTATGCGATTCAGTGAAAGCGACCTATTGTTACTTAACAGTGAGTAGGCATGTAGAAAACGTAATCGAATTTCGATAGTGGCGAAAGTCGAGCCTTGTTCGCAATTGCTGATCGTGTAACTTTTATTAAACGTCCTTTGAAAGGAAAAAGTGGCATTCTCTTCAACAAGAGACCGAAGTTTATTCATAAGCGATATGCAGTTGCAGAAAAACTGAATCATCCATAATTTCGCACGTTGTGGTTATGTGCAGCGAGCGCGGCAGCCGATGTTACTTTCTACGACACTTTCTAGCGAGAGAGATGTGGGCCGAGTACGCGCAACTGGAGCGATCGGTTTCTCCGCGCGCCGGGAAAATTGGATTGAAATAGAAATCGCAACGCCAACTGCATCGGAGAAAATCGCATTTTCACGTAACACGTTTCTTAAGAAAATTTCTTTTGATTTGACGACGCTCAATGCGATTGAACTATTATCAACATGCAGCTTCAAAGGAGCTTGTTGCAATTGCACCGCTCATGGAATCTGTCAACGATGGAACGTCTTTGCTCGTCGATTTCAATTGCTCGTAGGATAAATAAAATAGTTAGAATATTACTTCACTACTTTACGTTATTACACATATTTCTCGTAGGTCCTTGGAACATTATACTGGTGTTAGTGTGAACGCGTTATGCACCGGGAAGTAATCCCACCGAGCGTTATGTGAAATGAGGAATGTGTAAATGTAATAGGTAAACCACGAGCTCCCCATCGGGACGCTTTATTGATGGTGTGATGGTTTATGTTTCAATGCCGTCTCTTTTCAACACTAAGCAAATAAGGCAAAGGAGACTCTTTTCGTCCCGCTCGGCGCCCCAAATAGTGAGAGGGACTGCTGCAACACCCACCCACACTCACACAGGCTGGCCTTTTCTGGTAAACATTTTAAGTAAATAGTTAGGGAGGATAAAATTAGAAGAGTGCATAATTGTCCACGATGCAGGAAACTATGCCATATAAATAGTGTCTTTATTTATCAAAGAACAAAATTTATTTATACGTCATCGTTGAAACAAGTAGTGCAATGAGAAATCGAAGAAGTTTTTACAAAGTATCCAAGCCACGGCAAATCTCTACTCGCTTTCGCTTCTTGCGAAATGTTAAATATTCACTCAAAGAGAATGCAAGCGAATTCATTCATTGCTATACAGAATTGGTATACCAAAGCAGTAAAGATAATCTTTCAGTACTGCGACATCAGAGTTTCATTTTTATATTCGTACGTAGCAATGCATAAAGTGGGTCACATTTGATATGTTTGTTAAAAAGGTTGAATGCAATTGAGGAAAACGAAATAGGGACGACAAAGTGGGTCGAGAGGCGAGGCGACTACGTCATTGCATTGAGAAGAGACATCGGATGAGACAATAAGCTGTAGCTAACGACATTGTACTATCAATGCATGAATGTACTCTCCGCATACCTCTTTTGTGAGTAGCGATAGAAAAAGTTTCTATTATTGGCTAAAATTTAACTATCGATTTTATTAATGATGCAACGAAATTTATACAATAAATTAACTAATAACAAATATTGATAAGACTTCGGGTTCATAGACCTATTATCAGTTGTAGCAAAACTAAATAGTCTCAACGAATTTCGTGTTACATAACATTCCAATCCATTCAGTTTACTCTGGAAAATGTATCAGATCATAATTTGTTCATTAAAGAGATTGGTTCAAAGTAACTATATTTGCTCCTCTTAGAAAAAGAACTTGCTGTAACTACCGAGAGAGCCCCATCGTGACCAGTTTTGCGGTAGCTAACGAGCAAAAACTTCAGAATGACAAGCGAACAGGGCAAAAAATGGTATTGACTGTTTCAAACTGAAGGCCAGCACATACATAGGTATTCATTTCGAAAAGAATACTAATCCGATGAGAATGAGTTTCAAGGAGGTATGGAAAAAGTAGTTGGAATGAATAATAATGTAATTTATTTTTTATTCGTTTCAATATGTTATGTAACGCGTAACCTTTTTTAAGTACTTTTGAATGTCGCGTTAAAAATAGATATGCTTATTACTTTATTCTAGATTGAACACGTTTTCACTGTTAAGTAACTTATGCTTCTATAATACCAGAGTTAAAATTCACATGTAACTTTATAAACCGCTTTTTAGTTTGATATACAAAAGGAGTGTTGGCTTTGACTACACCCGTGTATGTATTAAGTATTATAATGACAGCCATGGAAAAAGATGGATGAATGCGCTATGACGAAGCAGCGATACGAGTCCCCTTTGACATCATTCTACAACACCCCTCTAAGTTTGTAGTTGATGAAAACTACGTGAATCGTTGTGCATGTCAATAGAATATTTTATTATTGACGGCATTATTTAAGAATGGGTGTCAAAGTCCTAACTTAACAACAACAACAACCCAAGATATTAACTGAAAGACATAATACCTATATACTATTTCAAAAAAGACTTTTTAAAAAGATTTCGGTTCTTTGAAACAAATTCGAAACACAAGCAAAACTCAGTGGTTTGATTCGATGAGGATATCACACAGATAAACTACTTCACCAATAATTTTCCAGTGAGATCATGAGACCAATTAAGGTTATTGAGATACAATTATATTATATCAGACACCAGGGACATTTAGAATAATCTTAAAAGACCGATATCTAGCAATAGACTTGGCGTGCACTAAGATCGTGTTAGTAAGTACATTCCATGAGCCGTCTCGACCGGTTCCAACCACTTCAGTTCTGTTTATGGCTGGATGCTTTATAAATAGCCTGAGAGCTACCCAATGCGATAGATCTTTTCATCTGTATAATACAATAAATTAAGAATTATATTAATTCAAATTCATGAAAAAGTATCTTTTATTGTAAAAAAAAGCGCCAGAACATAGTTACGTTTATACAGAGTTACATTTATGTATAATATTTAATCATTTCTAAAAAAAATATTGCACAAAAAGTGTTTGACGTATCTTCCAGCCCGTATTACCTGGTTAAAACTCTTGTTATCTGCTACCTTGTCATTAATATGTGTATGATGATTAAGCTACGTGAACTTTACATTTTTTACCTGTTATACAATTTAATTCATGGAGGAGGCAATGACTCCGTCATCATTACGATAACTAATGTCAATGTTCTGTTTTATCTAAGATAACAAATAAGTAAAAATGTTAAAACGCAAACAATACATTCGGCTTACTAGAACTGGGCGGCTAAAGAACAGCGAACACAAATAATACCTTTTAGAAAAATGCCAGAGCCGCGTGGTAAAAAGGGGTCAATAACGTGTTATATAAGGCCTCGGGTCGGTCACCATAGTGAGCTATGAGGCTAAACAAGGCACAAATCACCTTCGACGTGTCTGTGACCCCGATGTAAATAACCTGCGCTTCTAGTGTAGGTAAACAAGTGACGTGAAGTTTCCCGCGTCAAACTCAATTGGACTGTTCAGTCTGCCATTTGTTTCAGCCGTGGCCTTGGCGGCTACATTCGAATCCATCCACGCAAGCCGTGAAACATCGACTAAAAATATTCTATGGGCACTACGTAATTGTCGTGCTGGTATATTAGTGTCACCTTTACTGAGCGAGTTGATTGGACCGCGCTCGACTATTGACTCGCTTTTGACTAGGTTCAAGTGGAATCAATGCAGCTGTCTTTATCGCACGGTTCAGACTTGAATTTGCGGTATGACCCTGCCCTTTGAAAGTAGCATTTGGTAATATGATACTTAACTGTAGCTTTAACATAGAGCTAGAGAAGAACACATTAACGTTAATGCTCTTTAATCAACAAAGTAAGGTGACCCAGATGATAAGATAACTCGAGTAGTTCGTATTGGTTGCAGTGTGCATCATACGCATTCAGTATTTAAAGTGAACACAAATAAATTGTTTGCGTGTGTGTGTTGAGCTCCTCGTCGGTACAATGACATTCATGGTCGACCTTGACTACTACTTCGTATATCAACACAACTCTTTGGTAGGTGGAATGTATGCGTCACAAATTTATTGTATAAAATATCATTAAAAATGGAAAATTAAACGAAATGGATTCACTTTTTCCGACAAAACTGTAGCAAACAGTAGATTATGCCTCAATTATATTAAGTTTTTTAATGGACTTAGATATTCTTTGACATAACTGGTATTTACTAAAATATTTAGACATTAAATCAATATAATATTGAGAAGGTCATTAATTATTTCAGCTAACACTGCAGGGTGCACCTTAGATATCTTTAGATCTCATTTTCTGCTTGGATATTATTTCATACCACCAACAGAGCATTGAAACGAAGTTAGCTCTACCATATAGTAATTTAGTGTTTCGTATACATCAAAAATAATAATTAAAATTTGAAACCCAGTTACTCATTAATCAGATTTAATGCCTTGCCTTAGTTTACGTCATCCAAATTTTTCCGTGTATTTATAACAATGTTTTGTGGACGTTTTAGGAAACTGGTAACTTTTGAAAATAAAATTATGTTGCAACCTTTTCATTTACATGTATGACGTATACTTAAAAGATTCATCAATTGATGTGATATAGCAGTTACCACATCAATACGTGACTTACGATTTTGCAGAATCAAAATGGCATTCTCTTGTCGTCATTGTTCACTTTTTTTATTGTGTCTTTGAGTGGTGTATCATGCAAATCACTCAAATGATTCAAACAGTTGTACCAAATTATTCCAGATACTATTCTTTTTGATTAATTTTTATTTTAATAAGAGATTAGTTAACAAAATGAATATTGCTTCAGTTGACATCGAGTTTTTGTTGAGCCTTTTCTTCTGAAGAATAATTGTTTTCCTTATTCGTTGTTTTAGTTATCACATTAAACATTTTTTTATTAGATAAATGATTCCTCCAATGTGTTGCTTCAGTTAATGTGATAACGAAAACCTTTTAATACTTTCAGTATTTACAATATAAAAGTTAATAGCCAAATATAGTGATTCACTGTCGCCATTCGTCTCACGTAAGGTTTCGTCTACATTCGCAATAAAAATGAATCTTCAAGTAAAATAACTTATACAAAAATCTTGCACAAATTAGTTTATTCTAACTTTTTGTCAGCTTTTGATAGAATTCAATTTATTATAGGTAAAATACCAACTAAACTTACATTAATAAAATCTTTACATTTGGAATAGGTCTATTCTGTATTTTATAAGTCCTTTACAATACATTTTAATAATTATATTAAACTAACTGCATTGTACTCATGAAAAATGGCTTTTGCGTCCCTATTATTCTGAATAATGTCAAGATGATATCTGTATGTAAATCACATTATCATTTTTAACGTCTCTGTGATAATAATAGATAATGCATTTGCAACTCTGTAAAATGTAGTTTCAATCCCTTTAACTTTTGAGCCGGTATAGCGTGTTTAATAAATATGAAATTTTATTTTATTGTTTTATGTATCGCGTGGAGATAAGTTGTTTTAGAGCGGTCAATTTAGTATATTGTGTCACGTTTAAGTAACATCACTAAATCGTGCACTAATTTCAGGACACTTAACATTTGTGTCACGTACTGTTTATTATATCGTGGCCGAATCATTTGTAGCATCTGTACATCATGTAAAACTAGTTTACATCAAATGTGACGGTAATCAGAACGAACAGGTAACTCTGAGATAATAGAGCTTTAACAACTATGGTAGCGTAGAGGCAGCGAAGCAAGACGATCGCTCGACCGCACATCCGCCGAGCCGTCTTTCTTCCTAGTGCTCTTGATAGAAAAGGCCATCTTGCCTTTGTCGCCAGACGCTAAGAATAGTCATCTTACATAATATTTCTAGAGGATTAGTGGGTGTCGCCTTTTGGGTAGAAAATAATCAAGAAGTAGCGATAATTCTATATTTGTATCATATTTCAAGTGTCTGCAATTAAACGAATGATTGCATAACTCATGTCTCTGTTTACATTGTTAAATTACCAATGTACTTATTGAATTTATTAATAACTTCGTATTTTTGTTTATGTCACATGCAGTTGTATGAAAATTATTATCGAACGTATTGTTAGTAATCTTTTTTTTTCAATTTAAATGTCTACACTCACATAAGAAATTGATGTGCTTATAATTTGATAATTTATTTACGTGTACTTTCACGGCTTATGAAATAACACAATGTTAATCCTATTTTGGTCACTAAAAGGCGCGTTACGTATTTAAGGGTTGGTAGGACTGTTGTATCAATACCGTGGATTATATAATTAAAGGGTTGCTAAACCTTTATGGCGGACAAAAAGTATTGTGGACCCTTCGCGGTGATGATGTTGCTACCAGCAGCTGCAATTCTAAAAGTATTACTGATACACATTGTTATTCTAATAACGTTAAGCTAATGTCAGCTGTTAAACAGGGCAAGTTAAATGTAAGTACATAATTGGTCCCATTTTAGTCATTGTGAGCACTGTAGAGTCAAAAATAAGACAATCAAATCACAGTAAAAAGGACTAACTATTTTTCCAAGAATATCAAATGCTCATAGAGTTCATTATAGAGTTGTTAGTGAAATAAAAAGTTATTCCACAATTTACTTGGTTCGCACAGATAATACTTGTAAATATTTTAAAAATAAACGATCGTTGCCAAAAAAACTCTAGCGGCGACCTTGGCGCCTCCGTGCGGACAACACGATACGTTCACCTCAATGCGTCAGGTAAGGGGCCCGATGGGTCAGGCTCTTCTCTGCACGATGCCTCATCTCTAGGCAGTGGCACCGGATTGACATTTTAGGCTAAGATGCCGATTACGCACAATTGATTAATCGATTCGAAGTACGAATCGGATGCCCTTGAGGCGGAGAACGTGGCCAATGTACTATTTCGTAGTTCGATGTGCGGTGATTGAACTGAGGTTATTCGAATGACGAAATGATTCCAAATGTTTATCAATTGTTGCCAATTTGCGTAACGAAGATGACGCTACACGCGGTCTTATCTGGAAAACACATCGAGCGGTGTGAGCTAGCTTAGCAACTTCATGATTATCAACGCGTGGAAAGGTTACTTATTTATTGCAATGTTTTAGGAAACAAAGTTCTTGCTCATAATTCATCAAACTTTGTATAATCCGAGGAAGCCGTCGGATCCCCTTTTATTCGACGCCACAATGAATTCAAAAGAAGCCTTTTAACCGCAATGAAAAATTATGCTGTTAATGGAATTGGAGATTTTCAAATCACTTTAAATGCGATGTACATCAAAATATAACTAACTGTATTTCTTGAAAAGGTAGAAATATTTGTATATGAAAGATGGATATGCGAGATTTAGATGGAAGGTTACGTTGTGGAACAGGACGTAGAGACTAGTATTGGATGGATACAAAATAGAGTTTTGACAAAATATATACAACGATATGTGTCCTCACCTATCTCACCTCTGAAAGGACGATTACGTAAGGGTCTTTTTGTATGATGTTATGACATTTACATAGGGAAAATATTGACAAAGGGTGATGCTAGAAATATTTGCAACGATCTGTATGGATGACAATCAAACCTATGCTTACATATTTAGAAAAGACTAACTGTGATCATTGTCTAAATCTCTGTAAAGAAACAGTCTTGACGTGGAATGCAATACAATAGAAAAGAGATAGGCATTATATATTGAACATTTTATGAAAGCATGGTGTCAGTTCAAGTTAGCTAGTACAGCTGGGCTATGAATCTATCAAAACATGCACTATTTTGAATTTAAAATTATCTACTAAAAAATAATCACCAATTTATGAAGCGTTTTAGAATTCTGTGCTTACGTCAGGATAATCTTACCCGCATAATACGCTAATTAAGCCCCACCCTCAATATCTAGGTATTCAATAGATTGTAACAAGCTATAGGGGCTAAACCGGCAAATTATAATGATCATTCATTAGTTTGAGAACCATATACGTACTATTAGATAGAAAGAAAGAGACAGAGTTCACTTTGGAGGAAGATAGAGCATCTCGTTGAAAACGGTGCGTGAGAAACGTGAAACAGAATAGGGTTCTAAAAATACATTCGGAGTCACAACTGTTTGGAATCCCACACATTCTCCCATCAACATCCGCAGAAATGCTTTCTTCACTGGCATACATCCAATAAATTTAAGAAATACATTATTTAGGTCGTCTATCTCTCTTGTAAGTGTTTTGCAAATGGCGCTACGTTGGACTGTTCACCTCATTCAACTTCAATCGATTTAAGGTATAATTTGAAATACTGCTAAGATCCGATTCCTAACCAGTACAATTTACGTTTTTTGGAGATTGTAATACTTTATAAGTTTCTGCCTTTGGTTTATAAATATTGGTTGATTTAGTAGAGTTTAACATTTGTATACTCTATCGAGATGTAGAGTTACAATTATGAGTTGTATGTTAAGATGTTTCTTTTTTGTTCCAGCAATGAAATTCTTGATTGTTACTTGTACATATATCTCATACATGAACGTCAACCGATGCGACTTACCATCAAGAGGCTCTAAACCGGTCGGACCGGACCCACGACGACGAAACAAAATTCTGCTCCATCCACTTGCTTGCTCAATTTAAAATGTTTAATAGCAATAAATGCAAATAAATTTAAACAAACTGTAACTACACATAGCAGACAATGAAAACAACACGAGTCTGGATTTGATTTTGGCCAACAAATAAGCTTTTCAGTTTCCTGTTAGGTAAATATTTTTCACGGCGTCGACGTTGTTTATATGGTTGAATATTACATACAGCAGCAGCTTTGTAGTTGCAGAAATTATTTATAAATTCAACTTTTATGCCATTTATTTCGAAGTTAACTCTACTTTGCATCTAAAATTGTGGATGTCTCTACTATGCGCTCTTTCGAAGTATTCCTTGTTATCATAATGAAGCTAGAATGTCGGTTTTAATGCCACATGTAAAGTCATTAACTAGTGACTGAGACAAGGCCACGGCTAACAAAGTTAGCACAACTAGCACAAGTGTATACGAAGAACCTATCATGGATGTGATAAATAATATCAAGTTCATTTATCACGTGAATCATTATGTAAAAAGCGATCCGTCTTTATGCCGCCCCCATTCAAAGCAGTCATGCGATTGTATTGATTCGTTAAAACAATCTTCAACACCGGTCATCACATTTTTATGATGACATCAATGATATTTTAACGTGCTTGGATAAACATAATTTATAAATACATTGCCATGCTCTGTGTTTATAATAACGTTTTATGCAGATGTTCTGCTAACCATTTTAATATTTTTTTTAAGTATGTGTGTCTCTGGATCATATTATTAAGAATGTATGTAATCAAATAGAAAAATTCTGGAATAGGTACATGCGTATATCCAGTGGTATGAGCTATTGGGTCACAGGTCAATAGCTACCGGTCAAGGTTTCCTAACAAAAGGTCAATGACAGTGATTATAATAATATAGGCAACGATGATGACAATAAACATTAAAATAAGTTTGAGGGTATTGATTTCATTACGTTGAGTTCAACTAACCTGATGAAATAGATTCATTTTCCGATTTAGGCGTGGTAGGAGGCATGGGCAGGGGCATCGAGGGAAGCGAATGGCCCTGGGGCTTCAGGGGCTGCGGCTGGATGTTGCAAGTGTTGAGGAGGCTCTGCGACGTGTTGTAGGAGATGCCGTCCTCGTAGCCCCACAGCTCTAGGCCGCCGTACTCTGGAGAGGCCAGCGAGTCCGGCGTCATCACCATTGCCGGCGGCAGGCCGAACGAGGACGACGTCACTTCGGAGGAACTTTCCTCGAGCATCCGAAGCGTTTGGTAACATGAGTTATTGCTCCAATGTCGTTTCATGGTCTGCGTTTTACACGCTTTTCGTTCCGAGGCCCCTGTAGGGCATCCTCCGATAGAAATATATCGACACTGTATTCCTGTATAGTTATTGCAGTCTAGACTTTAGAATAATAAATAAACACTCGTAATCGAAACGAATTGTTTCCACTCGGTCTCCGGATCTTAATGATTCACTTGCACTGTGTTAAAATTACAGAAACGACACAGACTAGCACCACACTTCACAGTAATCTTACAAAATTAAATAAAAAGTAATATATACACACTGTTTCTTTCTTGAGAAATCGTCGGCCAAATATCAACACACAGCGGCGTGGTACGGGCGAGTACGCGGCCGTCTCGTGGCGAATGCACAGGCAAACGAACGTAGAGCCGACCGATAGGCGTCGCGCGGGACGAACACGGTCGCTCTCACTCACTGCCACGGTCGAGCGTGACGTCACCCCCGCCCCCGGCCCGCGCGCTCCCCGCGGGTCCCCGCCCTGCCGCGCCAGCCGCAACCACGCGCCGTGACACAGAAGAAAGTCAACAGACTAGTGACAATGTGGAGCGGCGATAAAATTTACCCAATTTATGAAGCCACCGCACAGTCACTGTAACATGATCGAATAAGACAACTTTTGAACTTGAAAATTACGCTACTTGGAAGGCGAACGCTTTCCAAACTTTGGGTGATACATTTAATTAAACGTGTTTTATGTATAGAAAACACGAGTTTAGGACCAACTACTTAATACAGGAGAACGAATTAATTAACAGGAGAAAGAAGTAGTAACTATTCAAATTAGAACCCAAAGAATAAAACCTGGTTGTGAAAAATTTAACTTAATTACTTTTTTCCTAAATCCTGGAAAATAAAATGCGGGTCATAAAGTGAAAAGAGCAATGAATTAATAAATTATCTTTACTTCAAACTATTTTTAAAGTTTTGACCCATACTAACTAGACATATTTTTTTGCTGTACAGAGCGATGTGCAACCTGTTACAAAAACTAGCCAGAGTGATAAAGAAGTCTTGCTCAGGCGGCAACCGCAATTAAGACCAAGGTCTCCAGGTTATCAAACTCCGTTTGCCACGACCAACGCCCGGCATCGCTTTGCTGGCATTACAAAAAACTATAACGAATAATGATGGCATTAAATGATCCTAGCTTGGTTCACTCGCCAGCTGCAATGGCTAGTGGTCACGTCATAACGATTAAGAAACATTTACGACATTGATGTGAGTACAAACTTTTAATTTTATAGTAGGCATATCTTCTGGACATGAATACTCAATAAGTGTCTGAACAACAGTTTTAAGCAAATCGAATAGGTCAGTGAATGGTTCGGGCTAGGTGCCATTGTATGCTTGGGAAAGTCAAGGCTAGCACTGCAGCATACTCAATCGCAGTATAATCCAGTTTGCTCGATGCAACTGGTACCTACTCTAGAGAGATATATGTGCTGGGTTTCCCTACAGAAGACCGGTCGAGTAATCAAACAAGAGTTCGATATGCATCCAAATATTTATGAATTCCACCCTTATAAATAGTATTCGAAAATTAAATTGTTGGCGATGCAATCAAACTCTCGTTTCTCGTCCTGAATGTGGTAGTTTCCATAATGGTTTTGTTTATTATATCACTTGCAATGCCAACATTTTTTTCACTCGAACGCTGTTTATTTATCCGTGAATACTTTTAGTACCATGGTGGTATAATGAATAATTACCAATGATCCACGTTACTTGTCTGTCATAAAAAGCTCTGAAGCTTTCATGGGAACATTGGCACAGCTTATGCGTGAATTGATCTTCTGTTGCAGTAGCGATGTAATCATGATTCTGTATGTTGATGTAGAATTAAAACGAATCGCAATATAGGTTCATTGAGCACACCGCGTTGGGCATAATTCACTCTATGAGTCGTTTCCTTGTTTGGCTGGCAGTGGCAGTGCAAATAGGTCAGGCAAACGACATCCATTTCATAGGTCTATGCGTCGCCATCGTGACCGTTGGCATACGAGCGTGTGTTGCATTCTAATGCAAACTGCATACTATGCAACGTTGCGTAATGCATTGTTATCGCAGTCTAGTTTAATCGACTCCATAATAACGTTACATCCTTAGAATGTTGTCATTCATAACCCTGACATTGTTTACATGCGATTTTTTTCATTCCAATATAAGTTTTAAAAAGAAAATTTTAAACTCAGTGAAGTAATATGATGATACTAATAAACATAATTAATCTGCTATTTAATTCTTAGAAAAAGGGAAAAGCATTAAGCTTAATATTTCTAATTGAGGTACTGAACCCGAAATAACATCAGAGAGAAGAGGATTGACAGATTTAATGACTAAAGCAATATATATTCAAACAGAAGCACCAACATGTAGAAATTGAACATAATTACCAGTAATTGCAAGTCACGGTCATGGTCGAGGAGCAGCAATGAGTAAATGCCTTCAAAGGTGCTTGTAATTAGCGCAGGGATGTGGAAGCGTAAATTACTGATTATGTTTACGATATTTCAGCAACGTATGAGGAATATCTCGTTAATAAAATCTATTCTTTGCTCTTTTGGTATAAAGAAAGAAGATGATTTCATAGGTACGATTATTGCCGTTTTCATTTTAATGAATTTGGTAATAAAAATAGGGATATAATTTTTATTGGAAACGAAGATGTTTGCGATTCAATACCTATTTAGAATTCACTAGAGCAATAGGAACTCAGATCCAAATGTTGTTTTATTAACACCATATAATAAGAGATATAAAAAACACCTACTCGTATTTATATCTACTACGCAATTCGATCAAACACATTGTACCAAAATGGCCATAATTTAAAGCACAATCCAATTAAAAACACTATGTAATCACCAAGGATATCTCTTAAACACAAAGCAATAAATAAAGTCCCGAGCATTGAAGGCGAACCTTTTCGTGTACTGTGGTTATGCAGAGCTTTGCCTTTTAATTGTGTTGAAGGTAACAAACGAGACCTCTGTGCGGCAGGCCCGACTCGTTGCCCTTTGATCAAGCGTTGTAAATCAACGTGTTAAACCTTAAATACCAACGAAATATGCGCGTAAAGAAATGCCATATTACATATGTGTACAATTGTATGCTGCAGCGCGTACCAAGTCATACAATGTTACAATATTGGCAATTCAATAAATTGTGTTCTCAACTCATTACAGTCCTATCTTAACTCATGAGCAAACTGTGAAATCATCAAATGATTGCGAAGTGACTGTAGTTTGAACTGTTCAACTGATTGATGAATAATCGGTGTGCAACGTTGTTAAGAGTTGTCAGCGACCGCCTCACCATGTTGGATCGTAAACTCGTCTACGTAAATGGTTAGTCGCGACTGCTTAAGCATCGCTCAACGCCACTCAGAGCAGGTTTACAGCGACTCTATGTGACTTTTCCCATGTTTTCGTATACGACAGATAAAACCGCACACAGGTGAATTTTGTTTCATCTTTTTATGACGCGAAGCTCGTTATACACGTTTATCAAGACTTGTATGATCGAAAGTTTTTCAAGTAGTAAGTCAATCGTAGAGTGATGGATTCTTCTACAATTTTATTTTAAATTCAGTCAATTCTTGTACATTAATAATGTATTTTCTAAGATTATATACAATAATAATAAACATTATCTGTAAGCAAATCATATGAAATATGTTTTTAAATGTAAAAATACAGGAATTGAATCGTGACCCCAAACTCCTTAGTTAAATACTGCATTGTAAATACATAATACGAGCTTATACACTAATCTACCCTCACCGTGAATCAGCTTTCTGAGCTTTTACGTTTACAGTCTGACATTAAAGCCATCACAACTATTTTAATTACGTAAATCTATCCTTTTCCAATTTTACACAGTCTGTCTCTTTCGTTCAACAGAATGAAAAAATATTAATGAGTGTGACTGGTAGCCGGCGGCTGTTTCTAAATGCCAAGCGTTGAATAAAAGAAACTTGAGATTGGTACTGATGGTTGATGTTCTCACGCCATAGAAACTTTCGCCGCTGATCTGGATGCGACTGAAACGTATATTTTACTCGCTTCCACTCCTTCAACGGAATCTAGATACCACTCTTAAATACAGTTCCTTTCGGTCGGTGTAATAACCTTATTTCTAAAGGATTTCGAAGAGTACGACATGATTTCCTCAGCATAAATTGTGTAATGTTCCGCTATGACATCATCACAGTACGTACAGTCACGTGTTTAAATGTCCATATCCTATCAATTTTGACACGTTTTTAAAATGCTGAAATAGTGTTGACTTCATCCAGTTGTTTTAAATGAAAACCAATTTGCGGTGGCATCTGCGGATGGTCTTACATCCTTGGCTCAAAAAATAGCGCGTCTGTCGCACATTTGTGTGAACAGCACGAATATTTCCACAAGTGTAGCGTAACGTCGTCAACAATTTATTTAGTTGCGCATTTTGTTCAACGCATGACTCATTATTTCATATTGACGCGAAATATTTCAAATGCGAAACAAAGGTATACGATGGGCTTAGTGTGGCAAAACAAGTATCTCCTTATGAACCAGACTACAGTCCTGTGTTTGCGCCCTTGAATTAGTGATGGATAAATATTTATTTATGCGGGCAGCAACATAGTCGACGATGGCTAGACGCATTGCTCAATTTTTTTTCTCATATTAAACTATTCAACCGATATGTATGTGAACATTTATAAAACAAAAACACTGCATAATTTGATATCAAGTTTTTTCTATTATAATTTTTCAATTAATGAGCAGTTAAAAAATACAATTCTGAATAATTGTGGTCAGCTCGTTGTAAACCTTCAACACCAGTTCGGAGAGGGGAATAATATAGGTCAGGGGACGCGGCCCCAAATCCTAAATAGAGCTACGTCATACCTGAATCACTATTAAATGAGCATTTTATTGTCATAAAAACGAGGATCTCCAGGCAGTTCGTATGTTGTTATACTGCAAAATTAACTGTGACCTAATGAGCTTAAACCGTGCAAGGTTAACCCGAAGGTTTATGAACCTACAGACATTTCACTGCGTATTGCACTGTAAATGTTTCAAGAAATTCGGTTTTGCGTCTTCAGAGTATATTTATGTTCGGAAAATTATCCTTAATACTATTTGATTGTTGAACAGTTCTATAACATATTCTATAGGTGAAATTTACAGATCACATTTTATAAAAATACATAATTTATCTAGTTTTACAAAATATTAATCAGGATTTCAGGCTTGGGACATTACGAGTATATCCTACATATTTTGTAACGATATGTACCTAAGTTCGTATTCAAAACACAGGTATTTTGTAGCCAAACCAGCTTGTTACCCGCCTGTGAAGTGCGACAGTTGACTGCTGCATAAGATGTGGGCCTTGACCCCTCGGATTTGCCAGCTACTGACTCAACAGTGTCCCAGTTACAATAAAATAAACTAGGTAATCGCTTGCTTCAGCATTGCAATGAGTTTAGTTGACTTTGCACTCCGTTTGTTCAATATGACCTCCTTTCATTAATAAACGATTAGAGAAGATCTTATCATAAACATTTTTGTACGTCAAACTATTGAAATGCTTAAAGTAATTAATGGTTAATACTATTTTCTTTCAGCGTTGCTTAAAGTCAAAATATCGAGTAAAGTTTCGTTTTATTTCATTATTAGTTTGATAAATATAAAACAAATTGTCATTCAGTTTTTTTTTACATATTGGTGAGTGTAGTTGGGGATAATATGGAGAGAAAATGTATCATAGTCTAGATAAGCCATAGTGTATGCTCACCCCTGTCAGAAGACCATTAGAATGATCTACGAATGCTATAATATCAGTATCTATGGTTATCCCCACCTTAAGGGTATCGAAGGAGTATTCAAAGACATATTGCACACACGTGCTTTATGTTTTCCCTGAAGATTCGCAGGTTATTCAGGCATATTGCGCAGGACATATCAAGTGGGTTTCTAAACCAGGCCAAGGTTTTATTATGCTGAAGATATTATCCTATCAGGCAACGCGGTAGCTATTTTCGATGTTGATCCCCGTACTGAAATCACCTGGCAATTATCACAGCGATAAAACTCTCAAGGCTCGTGTGTAAAGGAAAAATTTCGGAGAAAGACTAGAGCTCTATTTGCCGATCGCGGTTATAAGCTACAAGTCCGCTAACAAATATTACTTTTATTCCTTAAGCAAAACCCTCAATCATTTACAAAACTAAAAATACTTCTATCTAAATAGGTAGTTGTTTAAACTTTTGACAGATAGAGACCATATTTTCTATTATATAACTTTCCCTTCAGTGGTATCTCAAAAGCATTTACTATATTCTTGACATTACGTGACTTAGAAGTTATATGTCCGCAAATTGAACCCACTTATTACATATATTCTTAACATTATTATTTTTAAGGAAGTATACACATGTGTGTAGTTAATTCCAAATTACGCCAAAAAGGTTTAATAACGAGGATCATAAATCAAATTTAGTGTGAGAAAATCACCCACCAAACACTATTCAAGGATATTTTAAAACTGTAATAAAGTAAACAATTTGTCGTATCCTACATATGAGAACGGCCATCAGACATGGCCAAATTATCGTGGCTTATCTTCGAGGTTAAACCTTGAAGTTCCTTTTTGTAAGCGACATATTTACATACGCAGTTATTTGCAAAACCAATGATAGCAGTCATGAGGAAGTAAGGTATCATGCAAAAAAAATAGGCGCTTAGTACAGAAGATTTTCAAATTATATGAGAGGCTGAAAACAATGAAGATATATAAAAGATATTAATATCTGTTTGTCAAAAATAATGGTTCAGGTAGGTTGCTCAATAGTAACTTGTTAAGCTGTCCCGATATAAATATGAAAGAGCACAATGCGCATCACAACATGGAATAGATTGTATGCGAGTGTTTTATGAACATGCACAGTGCGACAACCTTGCGTTATCTCGACTGCTAAATGCCCTTGAGCTACTTCTCCTACTCCTGTTTAATTTATTTTATCTTTAGCACATCTGATATCAACATTCGGTAACGATATTACACTTTTAGTATACCTAGTTTAAGTACAATATGTGAAGAAGACAATAAACTAACTCTTTGAGCGACCGCTTTCAATCATTTTATGTAGAATGTTAATTCCATAGTAAATTTTATATGGATTGAACACAAAGACATTTTATTCAATAATAAATTCAACAAGGAATCTTAAGCTATGAAGTTGTAAATAAAAGAAGGTTTTATGTGAGGATTTCATTTAAAAGTTGGAAAATGTTGATTAACAGCACCTGCTTTGCAATTATATACTAGAAATACTTGCAAAAGTTTCATTAACTATGACCGCTCACGCAACTTAACAGTTTTTATGTAGATCGTTGTCCCACCACCTGCATAATATGTCATGTACAAGTACGCTGTACACCTGTATCCACCCTTACTAGTTACTGGAACATAACGGTCAATCATTTATACGAAACGTATAATTTAATATTTTGAAATGTACGAGTATTACACTAATAGATAGAAAATACTTTACAAACGGAGGGTTTGAATAGTCAAAAAGTACTATGCTTCCTCGCTATAAACTTTTCGAACTGTGTGACCTGAATCTGAATATCATAATATAAATATTATAATATGTATGTGTATCGCAATCGGTTTCAATTATATAAATAATATGCTTACCTACTCCAACTAATTTAGACGTTCCATGTGCATCTATTTGTAACACAGGCTAAATATAAATATAGTCCATTCAAATGGCTTTTGATTAATTGAGAATAAATTAACAAAGAATTTTTCAAAACGTACCTAAATGTCATTGAAGTTAATTAAATTGGTTGGGACAAAAATGAAATGCCGAACTTATAAATTTGCATACAAGTCGCAGTGGCAGTGAAATTTCTTTAAAAGGTATGTCAAGGACTAAGGAACGACAATAAAAGTCCGTATCGACGACATACTGAAAAGAAAGGTCGCTAATGGTATGATTGTGTAGGTTGTTAGCAACATAATTATACCTAAATAACTGGATAAATTGGAATATGACGCAACTAAATGAGTATTCGATTTCAAAGTAACTAGCCACAAGTCGAACAACACGAGAGCCTCTCGATTCGACGTAACAATGACAAGCGAATTTTTAAGGTTGGTCCAATATGGATTTCCCGGGTAATGGAAATGAAATTACTGATCATTTTGCTATTATATTTTGAAATTATATATCCATAAAAGAATTAGTTATTCTTTTGATAATTGCTTTTAAAGATCCACAATGGTTTTACGCTCACGTAGCTGCTTGAAAGTAACTTCACCGTGTAAATGGGTGGCGTCACGGCTTACAATTTACGTGGTGATTCGGTCGACGACCATCATATTTTATGAAATGTTTCAGAGTGATTGTATTCAGCTTAAACTAAATTACGCAGCTACTAGGCAACTAGTTTGAAACTTCGTCTGGAAAGCACTTTACCCAATCCAGATTATTTATTACACCTAGAATGTCAATGCAGAGCATTCATGGTCAACGGAGTTAAACTTATTCTCTACTCACAGCATATAAATAAGATAGCGCCGATAACGAACAAGGGCAATGAATTATAATACTTTATCTTTTTTATCTGTAAAATAATACTTTTTGAAGCACACAAAAGCATAAAGAAAAACAGCTATGATTAAGTTTGCGCGAGTGTGCGTCGGCGATAGTGTGTATGTGTGAGGAGTTATCGCGTCCGTTGCCCTCTCGGCTACTCGGTGACATTGACGGAGCAAGCACTGCGATAAGCAAAAATAAATAGGTATCTGGCATATTCATACACGCTGTGCTATTTATTATTTCAGCCGCTCTCCGTGGCCGAGCTCTGAATAACCTTCGGCCAATAGAAAATGTCAAGCGATGATAATGTTTATTGAAACAGATGATGCGGGTAGGTCCGCCGGTAAGGAGAGCCGTTTGAGCGGATCCTTGGGGCTCGCAGTGTGCACAATCAAAGTACGAAAACGATAATGACGTAATGGGTAAAAAGAGTTTAGTGAACGCGCGGCAATTCGCAGCGGGCGCAGCGACGCAGTCATCGATCCAGCCAAAGTATTGAGTCGAGCATTCAAGGTTTCCGCTCGAACATGATCAAGGTCACAACTTGAACAAGCGTGATGGAATCTTTGTACTCTATCTACTTTATAGGAAGTAGGAAATGATATTGATTGTTCTATAATATTCACATGTGTATGCGTCGGTAAAAAATGACATCAGTCATTATACAATTGAAGAACTATGTGCTCGAAGGAAAAGCGACCAAACTGTGATTGGAACGCATAAAAATCACTTATCGCACAAACAAGGTATGCGTGACACTGTTATCGGATACGTCGTATTCCTGATAATATGATGTAGAAATTAAACGTTTTTTTAAAAAATACATAATTAAAAGTTGCACTTGACTTGAATACAAATGTAGCTTCAGAAGTGAACCTGAGCACTAGACAGGGATAGTAGTCATGGGAAACGCGCTCGAGTTTTTGCCTCCTGCGATACGACGCGCGGCGTAGCAGCCATTAGAACCTCAAGCAAGACAGATTGGCGGTAATGAACCTTTTTGTTTTTATTCTACGACTGGAACGAACTGACACACCACAGTGGTTTCACAATGTTCAGAGAAATAATCAATTTGTGCAGGTTCGGAAACTTGGAATATGTCTTCTCCTAAACTAAATCACACCAGTTGATGGTACGTTATAATTAATATTCCTTTAAATTTCATGTAGACAGTACATGATTATGAAATATTTTTGTATGTATAAGGGCAAAATCGATGACATATATACAGAAATGATTATGTTTACAGACGTGCCCGAGCACTTTGTCGGCTCATTTAATGTACATACTCGTACATAGAATGTCAAATATTGAGCTTTCAATATTTAGTTTATCAAAAGGGACGTATTTATAGTACCAACTAATCATTAATCAACGTTTATTGAGCGATGAGAAACATAATTGGCTGACTCAAAATTGATGGCAATTGTTTTAATTGCTGCTTTAGATGGCTCCGAACGATTACACAGCTTTAAGTCATGGTTGGAGTTTATAAAATGTGATAATTTGACTTTATATGCGTCTGTATCTTAGTGAATTTTTATAAAATGTTTCCTCCTTGACTAAAAAGCAGATGCATTTGAGTCTATTTATAGATGAGGATGTTTGAGCGCATGTGGCGTTCCTACTTTGTTGCTTATCTTTTAGTGCTTGACAATGCAGTTCATGTTTTACTTATTAGTTATTTTGTATTACAGTTATCTGAATTTTCTTGTTCACTGCAAGTCATTGAAGGTCTTGCAGTACTTTTGAGATATTTTAGATTAGTTTGGAGACTACTGTAAATCAAAAAAATAGTTTATAGATTTTGATTTTTACTAATTTTATGTTCACCTATCCCTCTATAAAATTTATAACCATAATCATCGATCTTGTTTCAGTAATTTATCACGTTTTAATGTAGTTTTACGAACTACTCGTATATAATGAAAGATAAAATGCACCTAGCTCATGAAAGGAGATTGATGGTAATGAAATACATTCAAGTTCTTGGGAACAGAGAGTCACAGTGTTAGTTTGAGACAGGGCACCTGATCAAACATGAGCACCGATAAGGAAGACGCCACTTGATACGGGAGGGTGTTTGCTAAGATTAGGCAATATCTCCTTCAAGGTCCCTATATTAAAACATTCAAAATATTCAATGATAATCACCTAAGCAATGATATGATAGCATCAGCGTACGGGTTGTCTTGCTGAATTAACTTAATAAACACAATATATGTATTACAATATTGTAATCCATTGATTCAGTGACCAAGTATTTGTATTTGTCACGCCAGTCAAATTACTTTATCTCCATTAAAAGCAAAAGGCTAATCAACACTCCAGATTAACTGTCCATCGAGAATAGGATAAATTTTCAATTATCAAAATTGAGTCACAAAGAGGTCAATTGAAATCCATTTACCCTTAAAATTCAACTTGCTAATTTATTTTACGTTGTAAAACTTTCCATACAAATTAGATAATATTAGCAACAAATAATTTCCGAGCTTGTAGGGAAGAATTGTAAAACTGAGTGTGTTTTTCACTCATTCTCAGTTTGAATGCATTACTTAAAATCAAAACATTGAAAGACTCTCGCTTCATATGTAAATGTAGTCGACTCAAGACTAGCTGTTTTTTATAGCTGCTATTGTTAGACTACTTAGTATGCTGTGCGTTCAGTTGCCGGCACCGATTCACTACAAAGTATTTGGAGACTCTACAATTCCATACAAGTTTAAACACAGGAAAAATCAAAAAAAATATAATTATACTCTGGAATTTTATTAAATTATACTTACATCAACATACGTTAAATATACCTAACCCATTGCAAAGTTGTATAATCAAGAAATTAATAGTCCTTGTATTCAAGAGCGGCCGTGAATGAATATTCAAATTCACCTTTTCAGTTGGCACCATTCTGAATCGTGACATTGTAATGGGATTGAGAGAAGATATGCCTGTTTTGAACGACCAACAGTTAATGTTAAAAGGCCACGTGTAACTTTTTGTGCTACGTCCATTTAGGATTCTCTTAGCGTGCCTTTTCAAATCATTCTTTGTTTGAATACCTACCTAACTACCTCCCCATTATTGAGCAATATTATACTCTATCTCTTCTGGCAAAGTTTTTTGTATAGCCTATTATGTCAATCAGTTGAAGGATAAACTTTAATGGATTTTAATCAACGTTAATAAGCTTGAGCTGTTGCTTTTGAGAGTAAATTTCGCAGCGTTCGGGAGACAGGTTCCCTGACTAGTCAGTGAAAGAGAACGAGTTGTTGAACTAGACACCGCCTCCGACGCTAGCGGAGACACAGCGGGCGGCAACTTTCTACGTGACCTCGAAATGCTGCATTCACTTTCTTCATCAAGTCACCGGTTACGTAACCGAACTAAGTTCGCTTGACAAGATTACCTGTTTAGTGATTAATAGACTATTCGAACACGTTGCTGATTACGTATCGGTTGATTTTTATTATCTCCGTGATATTCCCCTACGAGAAAGAGCCTACACGCGTGTAGCGTGATAATGCATAGAAAGTTCGCTACGTAATTTGCAAACAATCTATTATACAATCAAGGTTTCTCAACCATATGGTTACGTAGGAAATTTCGTTAACACCGCAAAAAAGACTTTAGGTTAGTCGGTCGGAAAGCCAATATTAATATCTATATTATGTTCGCGATTCGTTTGAAGGGCGGATAAAAAGCCAGGTGCCTGCCTGTTGCATTCAAGGCCAACGTTTCCTAGAGCTGCATTTAGGTTTCTTTTTACTTATTGCGCGTCCCTTCGTTGGGCCGGCTCGCGTGCAGCCAAACCAGTTTGGTTCGTTTCTCGATTTCTTTCTTTGGGAACGGGCTGCTCCATTGCAGATATGGGACTGCCTAACGAATAGGTTTATACATTAATTTTTTACCTTGTACTTATTAAGAGTATCTTAGTGTACCGAGAAATAAACAATCGCAACATAATTTAAAAGAAATTACGATGACAATCGAAGGATAAAGACCTTTTAAGTAATATATTTTGGATCAACCATGTTTTCTTTTTAAAATATACGGAACACGTTGCTTCACAATACAAAATATATTTGGTAGCTGTTATCGCACACCAAAGATCAAAAATCGTGAATATTCGTTGGTAAGAATGCGGCGCGATAACTGCAGAGCGACGCCGCGACGCAACAGGAAACAGCTTTGGACCTTAGTTTATGTAATCTAATCACCTGCCCCGAGCCACAAGCCTCTAAAAAATCAAGGCCAGTCGTCAAAAGCTAACCCATTTTGAATCTAACCCTTTTCATTCCTCCATTCCAACGTCGAAGCAGGATGTTGCATAAGTTTTGTTGTTTTGTTATAAAACCTTATAAGGCTGGCCGACTGTGCAATAATTTGTCTCATTGTGCGTAGTTTGACAAGACATTATGATTTTGATTTCTTCAATATTATTTCATTATTTTTGACTGATTATTTAGTTAGGTATGTTATAGATTTTGCAGTTCTCTTTTTATAAGTCTCCTGTACATAAAGTAATAGAACGATATTCTTATATACGTGGATAAAGTAAAACAGAAAACTGTGTGTAAGCACATAGAAGTTCGATACTAAGTTGAGCAGAACTGTTTACTGAGATAGTCAAACTATACACATTCCCACGTCAGCTATTTACGCCTCAAGTATACATAATGCAACATTCACTCAGAGTTTTATGAAAGCGTTTCTCGTTTTAGTGTTGCTGCCTTCAACCAAAGGTTATAGGGCAAGCTGTTTGTTATTCTTGAAAATCCTGCAAACACATTTAATTTATGCCTTTTAGAAAATGTGCCATAGTCTTTAAATAGTTTTACTTTAGTTAACAATATTTAAAATGCAAGTTTTAAATAATGAATTTTATAATAAATATATTCCAATTTATACATACGTGACCTTATTTCTTTATTCAGAGATATTTAGAACGATTTTAATTTACAAGCGGCTTTTTGGTCGCTCGCTCGCTAATATGATGTAGCCACACTATTATTATACTAAAATATTATACTATGATATGATGGCTTATATTCACATTGATAATCTTGCGAACCCTCTGCCTAAAGTATATAGTTGGGCTGTTGTTGGTAGAGCAACGAAATCTACAATTATAATGTGCTTGCGCTGTCGGCCATGATATTTTTTACTACTGGACTTATATAAATTATTTATTTCACTCACAGACACCATTACAATTATTTATTTTTCAACTTCAAGGATATGAATTTCAAATAAGAAATTGCTTTCTTAACACGATTTTTTACCAGTGACTACCTATAGTATACCTACAAACGTAATAATTAAAACACGATCTTGGCTAATCACCATTAATGTTTCTTCTATTTAAATTAATGCACTGAAATTTCGATAGATGTCGTGCGCCAGACACGGAATTCCCTGGTCAGGAACCACGAGCAAGGAAGATATGAGTGTAAACATCGCGAGTAAGAGTCAACGACCGAAATTCAACTTGACACATTTCTGGTCGGCCCAATTGTTAGGGATCGCTGACCCGACCGGCTGACATGCAGCATTTGCGCAACGGGACGTGCCTTGTGCTCGGGAGAGCCGAGATTGCGGATACTGCTAACTTATACACAAATGCATGGGAGAAATGCTCAAAATCCCCTAAATTGAAGTACCTAATTAGACAGAGCAAAATACTCATACAAATGTAGACCTGATTTATAGATTAAAGTTATAATAATATATTTCTAGACTTTAAACGATGGTTTAATATAATGTTTGCGAAGTCCTTGTTCGTAATATACCAGAAAGAATGCCTGCCTCATTGTTGCTTGCAGGGTTGCTACAAAAAATGCAGGTAGGAAGCCGTGCATCGACCTTACAGAAGTTTTGAGGATGACGTCACACTGAACGAAGATCTTTAAGCTTACAGCCGACGTACATATAGGAAATAATAATTGGTTTATAACGTATATATACACAAACACGTGAATCATCACTGTGTAGCGAAAGAAACAATTCAGATATTTCATTAGGGATTGTCTAGGATATATATTATTATGAAGCAAACATTTCGCATATTTATTAATAAATTGGCTATCAAAATTAAACAAAGGACAAAAGACCGAACCTAAGTTACCTACTGTGCTGTAGCGTTCACAATACGCATTATCATGAGCCAAAATGATACAATATTTGAGCATTTTATATCCATAAATAGGTATGTACAAATATACCGAAATGTATTTTTTCTATTCTTGTAATACTTAAGTGTCATGCATGCGGATATAGCTAAATAATACATATTGAACGATGATGTACGAGTACATATGAGTCAATGTCAGCACTAAGCGTCATATATTAGGTAATTCAAAATCAAGTATATCCTAGAACAAAACTGATTAGGAAGTAGGAGACTTGGAAGATAAATAAATAGGCCGGCTGCTTGAGGCCGCTGTTAATTAACATACAGATAGTTTAATAAAAGGCAGGAAACGAGCGGTGTGAGGGGAGCCAACCGGCAATGAAGCGGTAAAAATAGATGCGATGGGGTGACAGCCGCGCCAACGAGGATCGATCTCTGAACAATGAAGCAATGCAACACGATGCCGATCGATAAATCGACGTGCCGTACCGATATGTCGCACCTTTTCGGGGAACGACTAGGGTTACTTTCTATTTCGGTCATTTCGTCACCCTACTCTCTAATGTTGCTAATTTACGGAAAGTTTTGTAGGCTCACTCTATTATCAAGATATTGCCAAAAGTGTGATATCTAAAATCTCTAAATAGAATACACAGTTGAACATTAGCGACATTGAAAAGGATGCACCGTGTGAAGCTCAAGGACGAAGTGTAACGACTGATACGGGATCACCCAAATTGGTGAAACGTCCCGCGGAAGTGAGCGCACTCATCCATGCGGCGACGCAGCTGACTGGTGTCCCGGTTATTTTCGCTAGTAAACGCACAAGAATGCAATACTTGCGGTAGGTCGTGGTAGGCACTGAATGAAAGCACTAAAGTCTGGGGGAGAGGTTACGCGGTTTAATGAATAACGCAGTGCCCCAGTGCATGTGCAACGTATTTTGGCGCTGAAACAAAGGAAGGGGAGCCCTGTGCGCATTGATGAGAGAAGTTTCATAATATGCGAACGATCCTATGCGTGGAGAATATGCATAGGTGTTTTTGATTGGTTGAAGAATACTAATTAATAACAGATGACAAATTTCCTATTAATAAGTGATTTGACAAAAACAATACTTCTAAAGCTCAGGCTTTTTCTGTTGAGTCTCTACAGATTTTCTCAATAGTTGATTTTGCATCAATATTTATACGACCCGTGCTAGTTGGGCCTTATTCTACTTTGTTGCATTTTAATCCGTCCGTAATAGGGTTTAATTAAATCGATCGGTAATTGGTTAGAATCTTGTCACCGTTATTCCTTATCACTAGCCTAACGTTAAGGCTAAAAGTGATCAAGGACGTAATATGTTGTATCTAAGATTCTATCTACCACAAAAGAGATACAAGGAGATAAGTATATGTATTCAATCAAGCCTGGTAGGTGTACAGCAAAATTGTAACGTCTGTACCGAAAATTGTAAACACGTTCCAAGTTATTTCAAGACGCTTCAAAGAAACCCTAAATGAGAAAATTGCTGTTATTCACATGTTTACATGAAGCGCGGCGAGATGAGTTTCTTTGTCATACATGTTAACGACCACAAATATCAGTTTGCCCTTCAATTGTAGCTCTCACTGTCTACGTCTTTCTTCGAGCTTAGTATCATATGTCGGCACTTATATTCATATCCATGTCTGATCTTTTTAAGGAGGATAGAAAGCCATTTCTTTGAGTTCTTATTTTATCACAGCTTGACTTACAAATTAAATATGATGTAATCCAATGGCTTAGTTGTGGACATAACACAATTAATTAGTAGAGATTGCCAGCAAGTATAAAAACTTGTTCGTATGAGTAATCCATCAAAATAACCCAAGTAAAAACATAGCTAATTACATTCTATTTACGTCCAAAACTACCACAGGAGGATTCCATTAATTACTTTTACATAGTTACAACTCTTTGCCAAATATTACGTAGAAAGGTTTATGATTAATCTGAATTTACACCGTCAGGAATCTCTCAAGTTTTGAAACAGATGAATCTTTACGTGCAATGTTATTCACAGTTGTTTGCCAGAGTTTAAACAAAGTTTCCCTAAACAATTAATTGGCAAAAGATAAAAGCGAGTGCACATGTTGGCTTACGTGCATTTATTATCTGTTTGCAGGCAATTAAGCTGCATGATTTGTCGGTGTCACTTGAAAGTCGGTTCCATTCTAATCGGACGTTGTTCCACATCAGGGCTCTGTGCCGCTTCGTATCTTCGGGACACAGACCTTGGCCGATTTTAGACCGGGTTCAATGCACGGCGTGCAACGCAGGTCGCCTTCCCCTCTTGCTTAGACGCATGCGTCACTGCCTCTATAAACCATTCCATTTCGTTTTGTACTTATGTCAATTTCATTAATGGTGTAAGACGATTAGGTGATGTCATTCTTTTGTTACTGTAAACGGGGAATATGGGGAGTGAACTACAAATGCATGACATATGCTGTATTTTTAAACATAGTTTAAGCGGACTAATTAAATCGATTTAAAGTCAAAACTAGTTAGATATGACTTTAACTAGCTTTATAAACACCCTTAAATTATGCAGTTTTAAGAATACATAATGATATAAAGGAATTTGCCAATGTCTCTTCTATAAGTTTCTTATTAGCTTTTATCACGTCTTACATGGAGGTGAAAATAAATAAAATTATCTCAGCATATAGCGGATCTATAGGCAACTAAAGAAGGTTATGGTAATCAACTTATGATTGATGAAATAATACCCAAAATCTAATATAGAAAGGCCCAGTTTCCTTGTTAATGTTTGTTTAGCCATCGATTATTTGCTCTCTCATATTTCCGTCGTTAAAATTATAAATCACAGTTTCTAGATTATTGAGTTAATTCAAATTGACATGTTCGTCCGAGCAGGACTTGCCTTCATTTTGATATTTTCTTTCTAGAAAGTTGTACCTAAGCCAATATGGCTTTATACTTTATTTCTACAAAATAAATATTGTGCCTGTAACAGATACACACACGTACGAGAAGGGTTCGGTAAATAAAACTATTGTTGATTCAGGCTATCGTTATTTATACAGCAAATCGGTTTTATCCTTGAAAACGTCTATACGAGGCAACCAGTACAGGTTTTCCATTTCAAAAGTATACTTCTTTATTTAGTTTCGAGTAATGATGTTTTCATACATACGTGTGTTCCCCTTGGCTTGTTAGTAGTGAATTAGGAATACGTACTTTATTATAGGTTACTATATATATATAAATTCACGGTGATTTGAATTCGCGATAAGGAAATGATATATACTTTTCAAGTATTGGTAAAAATACGCTTAAAAGAGAGGAAATTCATGGAGAAACCATAGAATTCATCAAAGAAAAAAACAGAATATCATTTGAAATATCGAGCTGAACGATTTGAATGGAATAAATACTAAGAAGTAACATCAAAGTACTTTGCGTTACGAACACAAAAGTGTTTTGAATGGCTTCTATGGAGGTAAGTATTCTTTAGTATAGAATATATTATTCAAAATCAACACGACAGCTGCCCACGCATCGATCAGACGACTAGGTAATTTTATGTCTCCTTATTGTGCTAAGGATAGTGGGCAGATATGTCCATCACTCGCTAAGTAACCTGTAGGTACCCATAATGGCTTGCGGAAACTCGATACAGCTATTATTGTTGATTCCTAGGTGTGTGATCCGTACTTCATGCTAATAGCTTTCAGACAAGATAATCCGGCCGTGATGTTTATCTTTGTTGCTTGGCGAATCTAATCCTAATATGTCTGAAGATTGATTATTTCTATTTACAGAATGGCATTGACGAAGTAGACTTGAGCCGCAAGCCTCGGAATTGTTAGCATCTCTTAAGGCGGATCATCTAAAAAATAATTACGTTGAGCAAGTCTCGCTGCTTGATTACTGTAACACGCTTACTGGTGAAAAATTAACCATTTTGATATGAAAACATTCACAGAATTGAGAAAACTGGGATCAGAAAAAATATCAGGACTGAATAGAAAACATATCAGTTATAACATAATATAGACAAAAGCATATAGCATATCATGCATTACAGGTAAGTATAATAATCATGGCCACTTTAGCCAGGTTGGTCATGAATCTGGAATATTAAATACATTGGCCATGTTTTTGTTATGATTGTAATGATTTATAGAAATATAAAATTGTTTTATCAAGTAGTGACTGATATTAGGGTTGATTTCTTGTATCCGATTTTTAAAGACAAGATCTAGTGATGTATTTAAGTTAAAAAAAAACATATATGCAGTATAGGCTTAACAGGCAGGTGCAAACACACATTGCGACTGAATACTAATCGTATTCCTAATCATCGAATGCTATGAATTATAGGCCGCTCAACGCTCCAGGCAATAAGAAAAAACTCAAAGGTGTAAGTCATTCAACTGGAGAGGTAGAACAACAAATACCTAACTAAACCTAACTTTATAACATCGACCAGCTTGAATTTTGTTTTATTTTTTGTCGATTAATATTCATTGCTTTTTTGTTTTGCTTGAAATAAAATGCAGCGTCTCATTAGCATTCGTATACCTGACATTAGGTCGAGTGACATCATCTTTATTGTTGTTACGCCGTAATGAACCGAGATTCAAAACTTTTCAACTTTACTAAGGACTTTTTGAAGTCGTTATTCAACTGTTGTTACTGTTTTCTGTTCTTTTATTTTCACCTTGATATTTTTACGAGGAAAAAAATCTTATAAATATTAAAGCGGCGACACTTTAGACTTTTTCACTTTCACCTTTTCACCTTTTTACGGTGTAAACGTATATTTAAATATTCGATTGAACTATAGTCTATTCGCGTTAAGTAAATAGTGACGTCATGATAATTAGACTGACCAATGAGACTGAATGAGATGATGAGTAAATGAGAAAAGAAGTCACATTGACCAATAACAGACAACCTCTCTAAAATCTCATTGGTTAAATCATGGAGAGTCACTATTTTCTTAAAGCGAATATACTATGAGTAATAATATTATCTAAATTTTATTTATTATTTAGGTTTGTATTGATCGGCGAAAGTACGAAATTAAGAAGTAGAAGCTATTTTTGGAATATAAAAATTTATATAATAGCATGGTATCTGCTACAATAAAAAATAATTTAACAATGAAAAGAAATATAGAAAAATCTATGATGCCAATAAACAATCGAAGAACTGACACCGCCATCTGTGATAAAAATGAGAAACAATTCACTCGGACACGTCACAGTCACATAATTGCATGGCCAAGGTCTGTCGCTGGGGATAACATTATCTACCCAAATAGCATAAACACAAGGGGAGTTTTGAAAGGTACAACAGCTGTTGGGTTCTATACTCATTTGATCACTATACTTTTGAATTTGTGGCCTAAAAGACTATTTATGTAAGTAATTTTCATGTAGGTACCCATTGCAATCAAACGGTATGGTACATTTGCGTATGCATTCGAAAACTCGACTCGTAGCGTGATAAAACGTTTATAAATTCCACTATGATTAAACAGTGTATAAATAGCGCGTTTCTAACCGTCAGTAATAGGCAGCCGAACACGTGCGTTCGTAGTCTGGCTTTGATATTGTACAATATCGTGTGAACTCTAGCCAGGCAGTCAAGAACGTTCGTTTACCGAGAACATTTCACAGCAGTTCAACTACTAGCACCATCTACCGCTCAATGTCAAGACCGCGCTGTGACACGATTTTTTCAACAACACATATAGATGGCGCTACGTGTGATATAAATGTACTTGCTACTTTGAATCAGACGCGAAGCTGAAAATATTTACATCAATACAAGCCTAAATTAGTTTTTTTATAGTATAGTATCTTAAATTGTCATAAATTATGGATTAATTGTTATTTAATATATATTTTAGACTGTAATTTCGTTATTATTACACAGTGTTGGGCCTCTCCTTAATGTCCTGCATTAGGGCCGGTATGCCGGTTGAATTAGCTGTCCAAAATGATCTCATCGTGAAGCACGGGCCATTACTCATCGGTTCTCTCAGTAAATTGGATAAAGGTCACTTCACATTGAAGGGTGCGTCTTGCTGCGATCACAGTGGACACAATCACGCCCTCTATCGATGGGCAACGGACCGGGACGGCAGACAATTGTATTGCAGTAATTAAGCTGCGCAGTTTTGTCATGCACAAAGATACTTTATGTAGGAGTGCAGCATTACAGAGAATCCGACAGGAAGCATATACTAACCACGTTAGAATAGTCCAAGAATAAATTGACGTATGCAACACAATATAATTAGACATATTCCAATAAATCACAATATTCAAAAGCAGGAGCTTGGCATATTCTTAGAGGTTGATATGGGAATGTTGAGGGCTATATGACAATTAAGATTAACGCTATAAGTTATGTAGATTATAAACGAGGTTACATCTAATAAAACTCTATCTCCTTCCCTGAATATCATAAGTTAATATTTAGTTTTAGATACTTAAGAATCGCTTAATGTTTGTATTTATACGAGTATCTTAACATTACATTGTAGTGTTCACGCAAACACTCTTATTCTAATATGATTATGCATTACCAGCTTAGGCAAGCGGTTAACCAGAATACAAACATACTACTTTCTAACGCAGCGATTTCTCTCGGTTATGTACACAAAGCTTTACTTTAATTTGTTGCTCGCTCTTTTGTCAAATGATTTCATTCGAACTCGGAAAGAACCGTTTGGTTTTGTGCACTGAAGCGAATTGACTTACCGAATCGATTCATTTGAGTGTCAACGATTGTTTTGCAATTATGTAGCGGATGATTACTGTTGTTCAACTTACCTGAAAAAAAAAAATATATATAATCAATAAGTTTAATATGCATCCGATGAAATTAGTCACAAAAATGTTATATTCCTACAAGTAAGCATTTATAACCTATATATATAGTAAGAAATTTCTAATACTTTAGTTATTATTAAAAGTTTACTATAATAGAACACTCGTACTTTATCGTACAAAAAAAACAACGTATGAAAAAGAACTGTTTAGTTTCAATTCATTTAACGACTGTTTCAATTGAGAAACAGTAGATACTACATGAACATCAGAATGATACTACATCTACATCAGAAATGATCCTATCCCACATTATACTCACAGTCAGTAATTTCGCATCACTCTAAGCTTCATACTTGTCCTTTGTGGGGTTTTATTTTCAATCCCCAGAGCATAATGGCTCAGCAGCATCGCACAGCGTGATTGTTATTCCCAGAGTGCAACGCTCCTATTGTCTGTATATACTTAGTTTAAAAGCACGCGGTACGTACAATACCTTTCAAGGTCTACCTCTACTTACGATCCCATGGGCAATGGAGCTAGTTTTCTAGATAATTCCTATAGTTAGAATAATCCTTTGGTTTCCGATCCGATTGAATTCTCAGGTCGGCACCAACGTGGTTCAAAACATGATTGCTACATCAAGCATCTAGTTATTGGTATCTACGAGTACTGTGATGTAAATTTAAATTCTCACGATTCTATGACTTTATTAAGATAGCGTAATGTTCTATTCAAATAAAATTAATTGGAGAAAATTGGTGCCCGTATTCAAAGTCCCAAAATTCAATTATCTTGCTTCTTTATTACAAGAAACAAAATTTAATAAAGTCACTGTGTCTATACATACCAAAAGGCCAAAATTTAGTAATTTTTTGTACATTTTCTACCTAGAAGGTTATACCTGAATTATTTTTTTACAGTTTAAACAAAAACAAGAAAATATATTCCGATTAATTTACTTTAAGGATTTATTATTTAGTAGGTTTATCGTACCCTCGAAAATAACAGCTATTATGTTCTACCTTAACTATTACTAATTAGCTTAGTTATTATTTCAGTCTCATTTTATAAAGAGACTAAAAGAAGCTTCCCCATAACGGACCTAAGAGAAAACACATACATGATGCGAATATCGTTTTAGTAAGTTCGAGCAATATGGAAATAGTTCCGATTACGTAAATTAGCCTTCATGAATGTGGGAGAAGAGTGCACATCGAACGTTCTAGTAACTTGCAAGCGACTCGAGTGCCCTTGAATAAGGATGAGTACCGTCTCATTCTTATGTATGTTTCTTTGGGAATTCTCTAAGTGGTCTGGGATTCAGCAGGAGCTGTTCTAATTGGGTCTCTAAGACAAAAGGAATGAGTAATGTGAAGGTAATTAATAATCTAGTCGGAACATATGGTTGATTGCCTCTTGTACAGTACGTGTTATGCATTAAAATGGGTCGTTTTGTTCGCGATATCATTTCTAACATTAACTTCAAAGCAATATTTACTAAATCACTCTTAACTTGAGCTAGTAAGCAATAGTAATCAATCACTTTCACCATAGAATATAATCACTTTGCTCTGAATAGTCCGAATGACCCACAAGCGTTCATTCATAACATTCAATAAAAACATTTGCAGCTACATACATGTGCATTAGTAGTAGTTATACTTCAATGTTATGTACACTTCAACGTATTTTATGGCTGGTTGGTACAGGCTAGAGTAATTGTAACGATTCACGCGATAAAGTATGTATAACGAATATATTGTTGGTAGCTAGCACTACCTAACTCATTGAAGTAGAAGTAAAATCAAGGCATTTGATTAAGACGTATAAAATGACCTAGACTAGTTATAACAAATGAAATAATTAATTTTACATAGTTGAGCGGAAAAAGTATAAAATATTTTTTCTATACTCCAGGAGCGATCTATCAAAAAATCATGTGTCGATGTGTCAAAGATAACATGTGAATTCAAATATATAATAACGTGAAACTTTTAGTTCCTTCCTACCCAGCATAGTACATGTGCCGTAAATAATGTGAGGTCGACGTAATGACATTGTGACAGCTGTGGTTTGTATTATGATGGTAAATAAGCCGTGCATTTGTTCTTTTATTCTTGGTACAATCGACGAAAAAGACACGACTATATTTGACTGGTAACAATATTTGTAAGCGTATTTTGTTGTGATTTTGATGAGATTAGCTGAAGATCAATAAACATAATATATATCTCTACAAATATCTTTCTAAATACTAATTTTAATGTAAAATTCTAAATATGAATTGGCGCATTGCAGTAATGTTGTTTTAAAATAATAGCATGCATTTGGGTAACCTCCAAATTTATGTTTGTCTCGAGAATGTTCTGCCTTTGTTCGAGAAACCATTCGATTTAAAGGTGAACTTACTAAGCAAGGACGTGTTAAGTAGCCCAAGAAAAATTGATTGCTTCCCGTGACAGCGATTTTAAATCACGAGTTTTCCTGAAGCCTTATTAATATCTTTCCTTGCGCATAATTAGCCAAAAAGGCCATAGAGAGACGTCTTACTTTAAGCAATAAGTCGTATAAACAGAATATTCATATACTTCCTAAAACTCTCTGACAACTTTTCAGCCATAAAATTACAGACACTCTTCTCGTGTCAAAATTACAATAAATATTGGGGTTGTGGTAGCAATAAAATGGGATGTCATTGATAGATAGCTACCACTCAATTGTCCAATAGATTCTATTAATCCTTTTTCATTTGCCGCGGCTTGTCAAGAAGAATGGCAGCTAGTTAGAATTCTATTTGTGACCCAGACTATTAATTTCTTATTTTAATTATCTTCATGTAACTACTTTTTAAACAATACGCAAAGTATCTTTTGCATTCTGAGGCAAGTGTGAATAACTTTTAAAATTGTTTAAACTAAGCTTCGGAATGTACTCTTCTGTATCACTGGTCCGTGGCCAATGATAATGTTGTGAGAAGTGTCCGCAAGGTCGTTCCCTGAACGTTCGCTTCACAACACGTAATTTGAGAAATCATATTTACTTTTTTGTATGAAATTCTATATAACTGTACTTCATGATATGAAATAAATGGACGCAGTAAATGATGCAGTTAGATCAAGTACCGTTCTTTATGTTCCAAATGTGAAAACGCAAGAACAATATTTTTATTTCAAATTAAACTTTACAAAAATTACATTACAAAAGAGGTTACATTATATGAGGACTCATTTCTTTAACCTAAGTAACTAAATAGGCTGGGTTGAACTGACGGGTTTCCCCTGAGTCAAGCCCCATCTATGGGTAAAAGGCAAAAGTTTTGTGTCATTCAGCAAACATTACATTGACGTAGTGATATGATTAACAAGCATGTTAGAGCAGGATAAACGATGGCTAACCAAACAATCTGGAGGTACGTGTATATGAATAACAGCATGAATAATGGCTCCTGACTAGTACCTATTCCGTCATTTGTGTTATGCTGATTATGGAAGCCTGTGTCAAATCAATTAGATACTGTTGCTATGTTAAGTACAGGTACCTGCAGCGGCATCTGTGTATTGTAGAGGAAATTATAGGAACTGCGGACAAATCACTCCATATCACATGCATTGTGGCATTATTTAGATTTTTTAAGTTCATCAATTAAAAGTTTATATTTGGGCTAAGGTAGATGGGCACTCATTCAAATTAATTGCTAATGTACTGCTAAATATTGAGTAGGTAACTTAAAATGACCATATTAACTGAATGAATAAGTTACAGTTTATAATCTGCTTGGGCCGTAGTTGACATTGCTGCAATCAAGTTAAGTCAAATATGAAAAAAATCACGCATTTATTAAGAAAGTTATCTTAGGTCGTTCTAGCTAACCTTTTTAATCTGATGATCGTAATAGTCCCAAAAGATCTATAACGGTATGGATATTAAGAAAACAAGGCTCAATTTAATTGATTTACAGATTCAAATTCACGTTAACATTCCATGTTGTATCCATCGACAACTGCGTTTATAAACAATTATGCATTTTGTACGGAAACTTAATATAACTATTCGTTTATTAGATATGCATTATTTCTATCATGATTTAATAATTTATAATGCAGGCAAACATTTTTATTATTTCACGTTGTAACGTCTGGGGTGGCGCATAAAGTTTGCATTTGCTATCTATAATAATGTCAACTTGATTTATTGATTCATAATGAACGATATGGTATTGATTTGTATTTAGTGCTCAAATAGATTTATTGTTCGAGTTTTATAATAAATCTTTTCCACCATGCTCCGCTTCACCGACCTCTCGAAATACTCTCAGATTTGGCAATGCACTGTGTTAATTTATGGAGGGTTCACTCAAGTTCGTACCCAATGAAGACCTTGGCCTGTACACATGTCGTGACTAAATGGGATCAAGATGTGAAACCGATGCCAAATGTCAGATATATGAAACAATGCTGGCTTTGAATAGTCATTAACTGCACACAGGGCAACGCAGAGTTCATGCTATTATGTCTTGTTATTCATTGTAATTAGTGCGGTGATTAGTAAAAATAATGGTATTGCTCAATCCATATTCTCGTGACGTTTAATTATTATGTAGATACAAGAAAATAATGTAATACTTCTTTTGTTGTCTCTAGGGTTAAATGTTTTGCTGGTATAATACATAAAATGCCACCAATCCGCACAATTTCTATCTTCCTACATTTTAATCCTAAATTCATAGATAAGTAGAATTGAGTTTTAATTACAAAATAAAAATAGATTGGACGAATAAATATAATCGATTAAAATAGTTTAAGTATCCGCACAAAGAATTTGATACAAAAGAATAAAACCTTCATGCATTCAGAGCGACAGTTGACTGAATTCAAATTCATACAAGTCAAAAATGCAATAAATACAACTATTTTAACTGGACATATTATGATTCATTTGTAACAAATCATTAAAACCCTACAAACACATGCATGATGCAATAGCCAGACTACTTTTAACGTTGAAAATTCCTGTATAAACCAGGAAAATAGATAGCAATATGGGGTAAGAAATTATTATATCTACATTAACCATAAAGATCAAAGTTTAGTTGTAAAACAACGATACCTTTATAAATAACCAAAATAGATTCATAATATAATTTAAGTATATGTGATAGGGTACGGAGTAGCGTATGTAGCGGAGTATGAACGTTGTGGTATGAGAGAAGATGTAGTGACAAAATAGAGAAAGGTATGTTGAGGTGGTTTGGCCACATGGAGCGGATGGATGAAAGGATATTATAGAGCCAAAGTTGAAGGTAGAATTTGACGACGTAGGCCGTGTAAAACATATACAGATCAAATTGGAAACATTCTTCTCAAGGCGAATGTTCGCACCATGAAGAAAGTAAGAGCATATATGAGAAGGTTAATGCGTGTAAGTGAATCAAGGGAGATTTGTCAGGATCGTTCCAGGCGATCGATAATTTTCTATCCTCTTAAGGACGCACAGGCGTAAATATATGTGTGTAGTTATTAATAAATATTGTTATGTTTTAAATTATTTAGCTCTCTATAAGTTTCTCCTGCAAGATAATTGTGTATTATATCAATTTAAAATCTTATTGTTAGTAATGTAAGGATAAAGCACCGCATTCAAAAGCTAGTGCAAATTTATCATTATACTTTTTTGCAGGTGCCAAACTTTAGTTTCATTTAAGTTAGGTAATTAATAATCTAATTTTAGTGAATTAGATCTTCAATGAATAGCATGAAAAACAAATGTCAAGAGCATAATATGTATAATGACATATAGAGACAATGGTCTCTGCCTATGCTATTAGGGAAGTAGAGACGTGAAAAATGTATTATTTATGACAATATACGTTTTCATCTACAAATTTTATTAATACAGGTGCTGCGCTGCAAAGTCAGACTGCGCAGGAGCAACTGTCCAGCGTTGCTTGTTCTGCAACAGCGCAAGCTTTCTCAGTCACCTAATCGCTTTCGCTATTGGGGTTGCAGCTATGTATGCATACATTTGTTACAGTAGTGACTTTGACTTCAACAGCCCTCAGTACAGAAGAAATACCAGAATACCAAATACAGACGTTTGCCCGTGAAATTAGAGTGAGTACAGTTATTTTTATTTAGATTTATTTGATCAGAATTTCTGCACTCCTTTTTTATGGGTCTACAACTTTATGTTTATTATAGTTTACATTATATATTTTTTAATGAACATTTAGTTTTACTGTGGAGTCATAGGATCGCGTGCTCATCTCCCCAATTGCAGAGATAGTAGTTCTGTAGCCACCTCAAATTCACATGGTGACCTGATAGTCAGTACTCAATGTGATAAATGGTAAGCCGTGTTACCATTTACAAGCCCTAACTATTCCTGTAAAATGATAAAACGTAAAAAATTCAAATGCGGTTTATAGGTCTTTCAGAGAGAAAGCTTTGATAATAAAACTTCTTATTACTGTACATACAAGGCTTCGCTTTCAATGCTTTTCAGGCGGAGGAAAACGGAGTGTAATTAGAACACATTTCCAGTTGACTTTTCACAAGGTTACATCTATCGGGAGAACAACATGGCTCCCTGCTGTTTGACGTTTACAAACTGAGAAACGAGGTCGGTGTTTAGCCACAACGAATAAGGTTGAGGATGATAAAGACAAATGGTAGTCTCAAAGCTTCGTCAAAGCAACAGTCGTTTCTTTGAGCACCAAGGTTGACTATTTTACATTGCAATTGTGTGGTACGCCAACACTGACATTTATAGTTTTTTCCGGGATGTTTTTTTTAGCTATATTAAAAAGTAAAATATGGGAAATTTAAATTCGCTTTATTTAATGATGCGCGATTTTAACGATGTGAATAATTTTATAATATACATATATGATGTACAATCAACGCTCTGCTATTGTTATAATATTATTATAGTCTACTCTTTACTTTAAATAACTTTGTAACACATTTCATCTATGTTTTGGATTGATCTGGATGGAAACCCACATACACAAACATAGACCCAAAGAATAATAACAACATCCTAATTAATAATTTATCCAAAATCCTTATTAACCCCTGCAACTTTCCATGAAACCACTACATGAAATAAAGCATGAATTAAAGCTAACTCACCTATTTTCCCATTAGGACTATAGGGCCCGTAGCTGCTGGAGGACAGTGGGGACGAGTAGCCGTTGTTCTGCGAGGGCTGCACCGCGACCCCTGGCGACGGGGAGCCGGCACTAGCCATCCACTCCCTGACATGGCCGTTGATGGGCTGGTGCCCGTTGTGGGGGATTCCCGGCTCCGCCTTCACGGTACTGGGGAGCACCCCGCGGAAGGCCACCTCGGGCTGCTTGAGGTCCATGCCGTTACCGCATGCTGCCCCGTTGCCAACCCCGCCGCCCGCGCTCCACACTTCTGGAATGGTCATAAATGGTATAGTTAAAATGGGTTGTAATAGACTGATTTTTTTAGAATTATTGGGTTTCATTTACTGAGTTTGTTTTGTAAAGATAATTCGTCATTATAAAGGTATAAAAGCGCTCCACACTTCTGTAAAGGACACAAATGGTATAGTTAAAATGGGTTGTAATAGACTGATTTTTTTAGAATGATTGGGTTTCATTTACAGAGTTTGTTTTGTAATTATAGTTCATTATTATAAAGGTATAAAGAGTGAGAGTGTAACTGATAGAACATAATATTTTGTATTTGTTTCAAATTGGGAATTAATTCTAAACAAATATCACACTTAATTTAACGTAAGTACTATTTAAAAGATGTCATGCTATGATTTTGTAAGAGTTATCTTTTGACTATCAGAATTATGCAAATACTGCCTTTAGAGTTCAAAACGGAAACATTCTCATTTCATTGCCACGAAGCTACAGAAAGTGAAGATATCTCCTAGTAAAGCTATAAAGCGCTTTATTGTCCTTTTTATCTGAGGTCTGAGTCGCAATCTATTATAAATCTAAGTAAACAAGCGCTCTATGGGGGTAAGTTATGCACGTTGTAAACTAGATTGCTGCGTCTTGCACTAGGATTAGGAAGGATGCTTGGCCTTGTAACCAGATAGACTGCGTTCACCCATGGAAATAGGTGAAGCTATGTATGGCTCTAAAAATTCTTTCAAGTTTTATTTAATATTAGATTTATATATTGTATTATTATCTAACAGTGCTTAACTAGTCTACATATTTTTTTTAATAACATGATATATATTAAAAAATCTTAATGCTTACAAATTTTACGAAAAGATTAAATATTTTTCCTCGTTTTCCTTAAAAAAAAGTATGATATTACGTTACAGGTAATACTCTAACGGATAGAGCCTAACCTATTTAGAAAAAGTGAGCTGCAGTCGCCCTGTGAGCAAACATCTCTCGGCTGTTCTCCCAGAGCAAGAGAATTGGAGTGCCAATGTTCGTCGCTCGTAAAATAGGATACACAACCCGTTTGGCGCTGTTTTAGTTCAACGAACGATACACATTGTTGCCGTCTTGCATTGGCTAGATCTAGCCAACAGTCAAGCGTAAACAACGATTTTACTATGTAAACAAATGGCGTTCTGCTTAGAGTCTAGCATACGTACGAACATAATGAATCCATAAATTTACTTAGGAAATGTGTAGCTCCGATAAAATTGCAAGCTTTACTAGAAAGTCTGAAGAAAACATTTCTAATACTCGTAAGTCATTAAAGTCTACAAGGTTATATTGCTAAAGACAAAACCAAGGGTCAGCTGTGCAGGTGAGAGATAGTCAACGGCAGTGGTGGCGGCACAGTCATGATGGAAGAGGTTGCACAACGAGCAGAGAAAGCGCGTGACGTCACGACCTCGACACGCTCACCTACTTGCGCCAGCGCACGCCGCCACTGCGCGCACCTCCAATGCATCAACCTACTTAGCAAGACAGCCACCCAATATACTTTCTCTCTAAACATCACCTCTTTGCTGAATCACAACAGCTGACTCTCTTTAGTAAAATGATTTAGTCATACACACACTTCTCAATCATAGACAAAACCGGGTTAGATATAAGTATATATAGTATTGTCCATTCAACTGGAAGACCAATTCCTAGGAATACAAAGGATAAGGTACATGATTCTGCATTACAATCTCACGTTTGCTTTATCGTTTGAGGATACTCTCTTCCCGAACAAAATGTCGATGTGGCATTAAATATTTGTGTGAGAAGATATTGAGTCCATGCATCTAAGCGTCTTTATGACATATTCCGAGCTCATCGTCTCGATAGCTATCTTGATTTATGTCCAATTTTATACCATGTATGCGCTCGGAATGGCTGCGGATGATATAAATCCGGTCCGATTCAGTGGCTCGTGCTGAGAGCTCGTTGCATGGCGTCTCAATGACGGACGTTCCGTCGCCGCGTGACTTTGGATATTACGTACCTAGCTATTCAGCCAGCGCTCGCCCTCGTACTTCGACTACAGTGAATTACTGTGGACCAATGAATACGTGGATGAGACTCGCGGATGCTCTTGAATGAGCTGAATTTTTGTCACCACATCTCTGAGTAATTTATCTTATCCTTGGGTTTATATCTTGTCAAACTTTTGCAATTATTTTGGCAACGATGCGGAAATGTGCTCGAGTCGCGTGTGGCAAACAAGCTAGTCCATGATATTAGTGGAGTACGAGGTCGATGTTTCGTTTCGCGTATTGCGTCATTATAGATTAACGACCTTGTTTCTTATATTGTGTTTCTTGATGGTTCGTACGCTTCTGAAGACGTTTTATGTTTATTCTATTCTCACTGCTAACTAACCAAGAAATGTAAAATTTTGTTTACAGACAAATATTCTAGAGAATTAGTATAGTTTAAATAATCTGTTGCATTAAAGGGTATATCAAAAGGAACATTCACCTACGCTTTTCGTGTTTCTATTAGATCTGATAAACTCAATAAATCTTTGATATCTATTTATATGACACAATCACGACCTCATAAATATTTCTCTAATTATTTATCAATAACAACAAAACGATAGGCGTGGGCTATGTTTGCATTAATGCAACTACCCACTACTGTCATAGTAAATCAAAATAATAAGCCAACATCTCATTAATCATTATATATCATGTGAAAAGTAATCTGTTCCGGGTTAACGACAGAAATGAAAATATGAAAAATGTAATTGTATGTATAACACGTTAAACACACAAATTCAGCAATCCAAATTCGAACTCTTTCTTCGTACAAATTCGATTGTGTTCGTACATTTGAGTTTGCAAGATAATCTAGTATCGTAGGAAGAATAAGTAAACAACATTTATCATGAACAGTACAAAGGCATATCTGAGAAATGAGAACTAGAATAACAAACGCGAATAGAAATTCGAATACATAGTTGGTACTGAAAATAATGTTCGGATACAATAAATTTCATGTTTATTCCAATATATGTCGGACATCCCATATGTGTTTACTGCTTCTGTATCGCATAGAAACGAATGTAGAAAATACAAATATCACTTTATAGAGAAATCACGTATCTATTTTATTGAACCTTTTGAATCGTTTCTAGAATTTCTAAAGCTATGTGTTACAGCAGTTTGTTAAAATAGTCTCTCTATTCGCCGTTGAAGCAATTGTTGAAATTCGATCTTAGTTTTCGTACTGTCGATTCGATCAGAAATACAGTGCGATTGGATTTCAAACCACAAATAAAAATACTTATGTTATGTGTTCGGATAAGGTACACAAGAAAAACCGCATAAGATGGATAGGTACGTTATATATTTCAGTTCCATTCTCGTCACCTTTAGAATGTTTTAGTTGCCTTTCCGGTTGGAAAAACTAGAAGATTCTAATGTAAGATATATTCACATACATATATTTTTACCGAGATTGAGATATAATTCATATGTTATATTAGTAGCGGGCTGCTGACCTATCTTTTAGGTTGTATACATTAAATTAATTTTATCCTCCGTGAAATAGCCTGCGGTATGAAATTGTGTTCAAAGTTTATAGAAATACGCGTAAATTGAACCTTCTAGGATTACTTAGATCTAAATAAACTCTATTCAACTATTGAAAAAACGAATACGTACTATGCCAAATATAATCAATCACTTTTAGGATTTAATTTGAGATGAACTAGGAATGTTTCAATATTACTGAAGGGTGTTTGGCCCTAATTCCCACAACTGTTAATGGCATAAGCCAATTCAAACAATATGGTATTCATTATGCGTGAACACACACATGTAGTATGAGGTTGTAAGTAGTTTTTTTAAACATGTGTACGTTTACACATTTCACGAATTGTTCGAAAACACAATGGCGCCGTAGTGAAAACCTTTAAAATATATATTAACACTCGAGCGTGTTAAATCGTTTTAGTTCGACAGTTTACCTTGACATGAAAACATCAGTTTCTATTGAATGCTCAGCAATGCACACGAAATGCGTAGTTTTAGTGTTCAAACAATCGTGTGAGTATATTTAGCATAAGTCATGCCTACGAAGGATCGAACGATACCAACATTTTTCGCAGATACCACAGATATTTGTAATAGCTTATATGATGTTAAGCATTTAGAGTTTAAATTAATCAAAACTTTCATTTTTCTCGTGCTAGTCTGGAACGCTATAAGAATACTAACGAGCTGCCGTTCTACCCTGAATGTCCTTGGAGGAAACTGAGGGCCTAGGGGTTAATGAAATCCATTAGTAATAGGGCTAGCGACCCGTAACCGTTGTTCAATTATGATATCACAACCTAATATTCGAGCTAAAAAGTGACCAAGTATATTATAATTTCTCCGAGGTTCTGTCCACCCAGAATAGCAAAGGATTAAAGGATGTTAATGTATATGTATGTGAATTTTGGGAAAAGTTGTAACTTATATTATGTTAAATTTTCTTTCCAGCTTGGCCACAGACTAAAACTCTCTGAGACTATTTAAATAAATATATTGCGATAGACTAGCAAACTAATATAGTATACCACAATCCTTGTAACATAATATCATCGAAACAACATTCATAAAACCTTTATCGTTAATCAATTTAAAGTCCTAAATCGTACAATTCTTTTCAGTTAGTTGTAGCTTTTCAAAGCAACCATTACTCAAGTATATTTAAGTTTATACATTCAATGAGCCCCATTAATATGTCTCCGCTGATGATTATCACTAGCCCACTCCCGCTGCACTCAGGTATCGTTTTTTAAAATAGTTTATTAGATGTGCGTCGGATTCTGCGGCAATTAAATGAAAATTAATGCACTTTAAACGTGACTTCTAAATGTCCCGGTCGCGGCGCGGTCACTTTGCTTCGCCCGTAGCGCGCACAAGCTATTTCTTCGCCTGCTCGAACCGCCGTGAACCTTCTGACTTTGTGCAACTGCTGAGAGTAATTAACGACGTCCAATACACGGGCTATAAATTATTCAAATGCAACAAAATAGTCGTTTACCTAATTAGCGAGGTGAGTATCCAGTGCATTGTTTAAGTTAAGTCGCTTGACCGATTAGAGGGCAATCACCAAGTGTTTTTTGTTAGTATCTGTCAAACTTCATAACAAGAAGATGTATGTATGCAGCTGTTTATGCACTGGGTACTTATCTTGTTAGTTTACCTACTGACTTAAAGCCAATTTATAGAGTACAGAAAATACATATAGAACTTTAGGTAGAATTTGATTTAATTATATAAGTATTTAACATTGTAACAAAACTTTATCTTTGTTCTGAAGTTTGAAGATTAGAGTTCAAAAATAGAATAAGAAATCAAAGGGACCTGCCATTCTGCTATTCATGAAACTCCACTGAACATTGCACAAGTTCGGACATAAAAGTCAAGTGCTCAATTGTTCTGGGACAAACTTAGATTGTTTGCATAATAGTTTTATAACTTATTTCATATTCGCATCGAAGAGTAAGTAAGAACATTTAGAGTTACCAAACCTCAGCTAGTTCTAGTTCTCTTGTATCTATATCAAAAGCTTATGAAGAATAAATAATCTCTGCGTATATCATGGATATCGTATATTTTGAGCATTTATTAATTCCAATCATAACATATCTTAGACAGGTTTTGTTTCGTATATTAATTTGAGATTGTCCTAAAATGCATTAATTAATTGTTGCTCTTTAGGGGACTTAACAAATACTTATTAACATGTACTTCTATTGACGCAAGTATAGCTTTTATAAATCTAAAGAGATTTCAAATTAGCTTTAACAGTCTAAATTTTAACCTCACATTTGCAATTTATACAGAATAGAGCATGTCAACCATTTTATTGTAGGTCGGAAAATATTAAATTATGTTGTTGATTTGAATAGCGTCCTTAGTTAACTTTTTATGGTTAACATAAATTACACCCACAGGCACGTAGTGGATTTATAAGTTAGAAATTTAATAACAACTCTTATGCGGTTGCGACCCACGACAACTCCACCTTCGCGGTAGATTCCTTGGCCCTACAAAGACAATTAATGCTTGATACTAAGAGATCCACAGGAATCATTTGTTTATTTTATCATTTGTTTAGTTATAAATAAATAAAAAACACGTTAATAAATATAATTATATTGTTATCAAAACAACCAATGGGATTTTTAAAGAAGATATATGTTTTATAATGTCTCCGTATGTGTCTAGTAGTTAAAAATAAATGATTTTATTATTTTAGATGTTAACTGCAATATCCAATTATAAATACTCCATAGCAACATTCTGAACTTGCTTGTATTTATGAATTCAGTTGAATTGACTACAGTGCGCGGGTTTCATGGCAACATTAGCATAAAGATGGGTTGTTCCCTGCGTTTAGTATGTATATAATAAAAAGCAAGGTGCGGAACCGAATGTATAACTTCACTAGTTTGCATTCGACTACTGTACGAAAATAGTGTCGTAAAACATAGATATTATGCTGTCGGAAAGTGTCGATGTGAACTTTTATGTTCGAACCTTCGGATGGAGCAAACAATAGAGCTGAATAGTTTTTATCGGCGCTTCTTGGCAGTTCAGTTTCATGGCTGCCGTTTCGCTACCAACTTAATAACTTAAATAACAATCTCGAAAAGGTTACATCTTATTAATATGGAAGCTCAAACTGGATAAAAAGGGAAGGGTTTTGATTATTTTGAATAGATAAAAAGTTATTTCATCGCTCAACAGAGTGATACCGCAATGCGTAATGACTCAATATTCAACAATATATGTATGTAGAACACAGAATATTTATACCTTATTTATTATCATTTGATATTGTAAAAAAATGAAATTAAGATTGAAATTGTAACGACTTTATTCAATGGCTTTTTCGCTCAAAAATCTGGTAGATGTCCGACCGGGTCAAATATTGTCATCTTTCCAACCAATTCATTAGTGAGGCACGTAGAATCAAAACGAAAGCATAAACCGAGATATATTTTTTTCATAGAAGCTCACTTATTGCTATGCAGCCGCCGTAGAGTTGTGAATGCTTCCAAATGACACATGAAGTGGTGAATGACGGCAGAGCGCAGTGCACTGTTTTGTCTGGCTTGTATCGATCCGGCGCCCTCGATTCCACGGCGCGCCTACACCCTGCTGCATAGCCTAAGAGCCGGGGGGTGAGGAGAGCCTTAGGGATAGGCTGCTAGGCTTACAGCTGACGCTTAGCCTGTGTGCGTGCTACAACAATGCGGCCTATTCCTCGGGGATTACCTTTGTGCGGATTATAACGAACGGTGTCAGCAAATAAAAAGGCCTGAACGGGTAATTGGTTTTTCAATGAAATGTTACGTAGATATCTCTATAAAATGTTAAGAGATAAATAGAAGGTTGACACACGTTATCTAACTGCTATATGAAAGATAGGTTTGGGGTGTCTAGTTGCCACGCAAGAGCGATATAAATACTACATATGTATATCTCAACCCCTCATAAACTCGCTTCTGTCGCAATGTAGAGCAGAATGGATAGAATGATATCTTATTATATACTGCTGCAGTAAGGTTAACAAAAGTAAAAATTCTTTAATTTTCCAATTACTTTTGATGACTTACTAGGCTTACTAAACGTTTACTAGTTACAAATGTAAGCAATGCGGACAAACGTAAAATCTTATAGTTAATGTATTGGAATAATAATCGTAACCGTATTAATAAATTTGCATAGTCTTTTATAAAAAATAGTTAAATCCAAATATACATGTATACGAATCATGCCCGTTTGCTAATGAGAGGTGGTGTGTGACATAATTATTTATGTATACATATATTGTACCAACACCTGCAAGGTACCTCATTTACCCGTATGGTCGTTTGTTGTTATAAGTAGGAGTAAATTGTACTTTTGCAGAGTAATAACAATATTTATTAGCAACAAAATGCGGGTCAATTTTACTGCAATTGTACCGAGGCGTAAGTTGAATTTACTGTCTAAGCTACATTTTTACTGGATATTGGTATTGTGCATTGGCCTATGGCTGGTATTCGTAATTAGATAATAGAAATTATATTGAAATAAATCCTAAATTCTGGAGCATTTTGTGATTTCCGATTACAACTTTAAGATACAATGCATGTAATGTACACATGCATGTTTGATTGTGTCAGTTGTAAGTTTACATAAGAATTATTACCTACTACATATTTACGAATATGTCACCTAAAATTCACAACGTTCTTAATACCTAAATTAAGTCAAACACAACTAATGCTTCTGTTAGTAAACACAAAAATAGTTGTTTACAAAACATTGCGTTCTATTTGTTGGTTTCCTCAACGGAAATATATTTTTATTCAACAACAAAAAGCGCTATTTGCACTTTTCTTACTATGAAGTTGTAAGATAAATCTTAACATTTGCATTTAGTTCTAAACTCACCCCATCTGTTGATTAGATAGAAAGTGTTTGTGTACTGCACTGGAGCAATAAATATACCCCTTTCGCTTTGTTTTGTAAAGCAGAAACCATTTCCCTAATTGAATTTGTGTTGTTTTTATTCCTGCTGAAAATTGCCTTGAGTATTCTGCGAGCGTTTACGGTTCTGCAGACAGTTGTGAAACTAAGTGCATCTCACTTGATTAGAATAAATAGAGCAGTAATGTAGCCTTAAGGCTTTAGGAAGGACATTACAGTGTGATGGTAAGAAAGAGACTATTTTATAAAGGAAACTAAAATAGAAAACTTGTGTTCATCTCTAAGTATAAAATTAACTATTTACTTTATGTTAGTATCCATTGCTTTGTGCCAGCATTACTAAATTATAATAAGATACAAGTAACCTAGAAAAGTATGACATAAGCGCTAGGACTAGTTCACAGAAAATAAGGTCTATTATATATAATAAGTCAGTAGGTCTGCGCTAGAGCGTGTGAAAGAAAGCATGAAACGAGAAAGATAAGTCTTTGCTTAGTTTTTACTATGCCTTTGTATGTATATAATTGAAGGTTGTAAAATAATTGTAATGACAGTTGTTATACATTTATTAAGACATTTAATTTAATAGTTCTTTTGGAGCACAATTCTTCACTATCTTAACAATTTGATGACTATAAAAAAGGAGACAACGATTTCTATCTATTCGATTCATCTAATTTCCACTGACTAGGTTACAAATCGGAAGAGGTGATATTGAAGAAGAGAGTTTCTTAAATTGCAGGAATATGAAATCAGTTAAATAAATGGAGTAAAGAAGTTCTTCTTTAAAATACTGTACATTCAATTTCATTTTACATTGAACAGGAAATTGAATCATGTATGTTTCATTTCCATAACATGCATCTGTTATACTTTATTTGTTCTAGAGATTTTGTTCAGTAAATATTTTGTTCTCGTACTGAGATAAAACTCAGAACTTTATATTTTCAATTTTATTAAGGACTTATGTAGCTCGATACCGTTCATTCGCAAAAGACTAAATGTATTAATAGTGTTTACTGGTAAACAGACTTTGTTTAATAGTATAGAAGACGATGGTGTTAATAATGGTATGTTAAAAAAATACATCGTAACTTTTATTAAATATTCAAAGTGAAAGATTTGATAGTATCTGTAATATTAGATCATTTTATCTAATATTACAGATACTACCTTTAGCATTGTAGCTAATATGCTACGTATCAATAGATTGTCGTAAGATAATATGACCTTTTTCAAATAAAGAAATAATAACGTAGCAAAACCTCCTTACAGAAATATATGCGAAAACACTCCGCAAAGAATTATTAGCAAAAGCCAACAATATTTAACGAACAGCTGTTGAAGTCACTTATCGGCCTGAATGAATCCTAAAAGTGCGTTCCAGAGGTTATACACTCCGTAGTCTCCTTGAAAAGGTCCTTGGTGTTCTGCGTTTGTGTTGGCGCGGCTGGGTCGACGCGACCTACCCGTGACCCCTGACCTGGAGATTATGACCTACATCGTTTACCGCTGGATGAGGCAATCGATCGAACAGCCCACGCTCAAAGGCCTCGTTCTGTGAATCAGACTCTTCAAACAATGATACTTTAACCTGCCTTTGATAATGATATAACATAACACAACGCTTCAGGATCGATCGAGACAGTTAGAGACTTGAGTTAGTATTGTCGTATCTACAAAGGTATTGATAATTGAAAGCTCCATGTTTCAGAAGATAGTCAACAACTACGTGATGGTCTTTCATGGGGTCATTTAAAGGCACTAACTATTCCTAATAATCTCAGAGTGCAATCACGATTTTCCTCTAAAATAATTAAAATGATAATAAAATAACCAATCGTTATGCTTAAAACGACTGTGAGAATATTGCCGCTAGAAAAATAGGCTTCTAGTGGCCAATACACAGAAAACTTACGTTATTAATCATCCAAGCCTAGAGCTACAGTCTACACTGAGGTATTGCAGTCATGACGGTTATGTTTATCGTAGGCGGAGTACTACGTTGTACCGCACTAATCGTTTAGTGACTAATAATCGTTTCTTAATTGTCTTGATGGAGACATTGTGTACCCACCGAGGCGGTTCGGATTCATCGGCACAACCGTTCAATTGGCCTTTATGTCCCTGAATTGGCTTCTGTATGCGCATCGCTTGGGCAAACAATGAAATCCCGGCGTTATTTGCTCTTATTTACCCAATATGATATAAGAAAATGATGCATAAGTGGTTTGAATGCATACAATTAGCATTTATTTTAGGCTCATCACTACAACTTAGAATACATAACATTCTACTGTAGCACTTTCGTTTGAAACGCTGAAGGTTTAATAATTTTAATCCCGTGGATGTATGAGGTAGCTTAGCAAGGAACTAGGATTGGTAAGTTGAGTGAAATTCCACGTATCAAAATATTTCTTGAAAAGCGTTCGTTTACCAAGGTCTCGGGTACATGACATGCGATTTCTTTGTTTCCATCGTAACTAGGCGGAACAATGAACATGCGAATAAAAAACCTAAAATCATTTTTCTAACAAATCATGTCAAATTCAAACTATAAATTACCTTTATTATATACATCTATCTATGCAAGAATTTCAATACTATTTGGAGATGACATTAAACGCTCCTTTTACACACACTATTTTGAGCACACTTTCGATATACATACTGAACTTTTAGTTTCAGCCTCATTTCAAAGAAGAAAGACACGAAATGCAAATTTAGAGCTAAAACGCAATGCGTAATTTAAAAGTGCGCTTTATTCCTTTGTGTCATATCTATTAGAGGCAAAGGAAATGCGTCATCGGTGGTCGAGCCCCAGTTGTGGGGATGCCCGGGTGAGAGATCCGGGCTACGACCCGGTTAAAGTAGGTCACGCACTTCGGTACCTCTCGATGTACTTGAACCAAGTCACTCTCGGTTTCGATACCAAAATACTGACCTACCCTAATATTTTGGGATCGCTTGACCCCTTCCTTTGTTTGCATCTGTCAATATTTGAACTGTAATATGATTTTCTTTGTTTCATGAATTTCATTGACGCAGCTACGTAATATGAAAAGGATAAGAGACAATTTTCTTGGTATGTTGATAACAGCTAATACCAATATCAAGTACAATTAATGTACAAAGTTAAGAATATCTATCCCTGAATGGTTGAGAGAAACATCAAGACTGAAATATGCGAAGTATTCAAGCATTGTGAAAGTCAGCATTCACCTCCTACACTGGTAAACGGTAACCATATCTCCGTTCCATAATCTACTGCCTAAAGAGAGATATCAATTGATCAAATTTATCTTTAGACTTTTCTATTTATGAGTCAGTAAAAGAACATACGATAGAACAAACACACATTTTAGTACATAATATAAGACTTTTTCTGTTATCTTTTATTTTATTAGACTGACTATATTTTATCCCTAAACCTGTTAAATTAACAAATATAATAAAGGAATTCGTGGCGGGACCGGTCGTTCCTTTTATGCTTATTATCGTGACTGTTGGCCGCCCAAAGCGGACATAAATCACGCAGCCATTCCTCAGGGCAGCTAATGCATTAAATTGATAAGGAACAACAACACTGGCGAGTCAACAAATGTGTTCTGTCCCTACAAAATTATTTGCGGCAATTTGCAGCATTTATAAGCTCCAAAGTATCAGCACGCAGTATCACGAGTGTTACATCAAGCTGACAGGTTAGCATAAGTGTAATTGCATTTTCCTCTCAGACTTATAAAGTGAATGGAGAAGAAGTATGTCCATTACTTAGTGATTGTTTCCTTAACATGAATCGTAAGAATTTAGCACTGCGATTGTATACGGTAAAATATATTTTGTTTTCTTATGCTAATGCGTTGAAAATGTTTAATTTGTCAGCAAAACAACTGTTACAATTTAAGAACATATTTTCCGGAAAATGTTACTTTGAAACTTACTACTTAACTACAAATATATGTAAATATTTATGGAATAGATAATAGCATCTTAAGCAATATAATGTGTTAGTCACTATTAACAATACAGGCTTAACTTAATCTTATCTAATGCGATCTTTTATAGAGGCTCTTATATCTTCTACTATCTTACTACAACAGATTTCTTTCATGAAGAAATCAGCCACGTTAGAAAGTGTTAGCCGCAATCTGGTTACACTTTAGTCAATCTCGAATCATACCTACATACAAGTCATATGAGACGACAATTCGGCCATCATGTGATAAAAAACGACTGAGCAACGCATTGCGAATTACAACGAGCTTCCAAGGTCGAAGCTTAAAATGTCATAGGTAATGGATCCAAGTATTTGGTGGCGAATCTTAATGTTCTTCTCAGAGACAACTTTGGAGGAATCAGGCAAACGGATGTTTTTCTAAAATACAGTTACGAGGTGCATTCGAACGGGCTGAAATGCATAATGCTAAGCAATGACGCACCTATGAAGATGACGGAACAGTTATATGAGCTTCTCTCTTCATTGAAATGCAGGTGGACCGTTTCCATTTATCTCCGGAGGATTTGGACAAGGTTTATTCAGAGTAAGTTAATCTAACGCCCACTATCCTTGGAACTCTATGACAGTGTTACATGTTATCTCATAAGTTAAGCTTATGAACGTGAAGTACATACGAAGTTTAGAATTAATGAAAAGGGATTGTGTAAATTAAAGGACCTATGAAATTTGGTTGGAAGATTAATTTATAATCGTTAGATATAATGAGCAAAATAATCATGTTTAGGGTTAAGAACTTTAAATTACACAAAACACAACCTTGACCCTCGTTACCATCGTAAAGTTTGATTAATAACCAATTATGATAATATACGGATTCATGAAACAAATCGGCATTTTCTTTTTGAAAGGATTATGTCACGGTTAATTATCATTACGGTTGCTAATCAGGCTAGAGTATTTTAGTGGTTGGGTTCAAAATAAAAGATAAATGCTCGATATAATCTGTCCGGCTCATTGAGGCTTTCTGTTGGAATATCGCCTTTTCCTAAGTTTTTGAGTAAGTGCATTTTAGACTCATATATTTAACATTGGTCTATTATTATTATTTACTATGATATATAAAGAAAGCAAGAATATATACTTTATATAATTTCGGAGACATAATTTTATTAATAAATAATAATAAAAATGATTAAACGCTTGATTATGATTTATCTAAGTAATAAAGACGTCTAGACCTTAGAAGCACACAACCAACACGTGTGACCAACATTACCAGCTGTTTTTATGATCAAAGCAACATATTTTTATTCCAAAACTAAATATCTTCCATATTGAATGTATAAATAAAGCTCAGTGGACAAACCGCACAGCGATGACGTGCAGACAGCCCATTTCAATTGAGTTATTTTAATATTATTACTGTTTTGTTATACAGTTCCCTCTTTAGGCGTCGTGTTTAATTCATCGAGTGCGATGTTATTCAAGACTGATTCCGGTTAAGAGCAACCTTATTTGTTTACTTTGAAGGGAACCGCTGTGCGTTTGTGATGAACGGAACGTAACGCTTCATTCAAACTGTTTCGGACACGAAAACAAGACGATTCAACATGAATCAGGAATGTTCGAACATCAAAGGATATATTAGTGTGAATAAAGACAGGGTATCTGAGCCATTTTAAATGTATGATTCCTTTTTATAGGTACAGTAATATGAATAATTTGGAGATGACCTAAGTTTTAACTCGAGCACTAATTCGTCACACACTTCAAGGTTTGTCGTTAAAGCTTTATTAATTCGATTATAGTGTTGGTATATTTAATAAGTTTTGTAGTCAGATTTATTTTAGTCTTTTAATGTTTATTTTACTTCAAGAATTTTCAATAATGAACTGATATAAAATCAATTAAAAGGTGTGTCAATCCTACGAACAATAAAACTTAAACCTTATTATTCTCATTAAGACTATATGTAAGTTTTTATTAAGCTACAAACTTTTGTGAGACCACTCCTAGAAAATAATTCAATTTATTACCTAGGATCATTTGGTTTAATAGGTAAGCGTGAGGTATTAAATACTATTACATTGATTACCTATCGAGAAATAGTTAATGTTTCAGCCAAACACGCGATTCAGTAATTCGTTCTTTTAACGTCAATGCTTCTAGTTATCAATCACATCGTTGGATTCGAGTGATTGACTAACACCTATATAACATATTTAATCTTAAAGTAGACGTTATTCTAGCTTACCACTTATTATAACACATGGAAATCATATTATAATTGCTATATGTGGTAAAAACATTTAAGCTACTAAATAGTTTCTCTGTATGTACATATATAATTTATAAGCAAGTCCGGTAATATTTTTAAATTTCATTTAATAAATATTCTCTACAATCAACCAAAAATACATATATTATGTGCATGCCCTTGCAACTATAAGGAGGCAACAAATACGATGTATTTATTATTAATTTAAGAGTAAATAGCCAGTAAATATCCACACGATACGAGTATGGAGCGCGTATCACTAATCAGCTCGGAATTGGTGTTCGTGGACTATGTGCATGCGCGGAAGTATGTAGGCCGCTCGGCGGCTGATACCTTTATCTTATTAGGTTAACAACCTACAGACTAGTTGACTTATCGCACTGATACAGACAGTCATAATAAGACGTAACAGGGACTATTTTAGTGCGAAACTAGAGCAGAGATTATTGTTTACATGCTGCACTTTTAAGTGGAAGCACTCACTGTGCGTGATTTGTTTTGTTTCTAAGCAAGTGTCGCTATGATTTTGTGTTTGATTATGATATTTAGTCTCATGATTGCTTATGTATAGTGGCTAGTATGTATTATAATATATAAGATTATCAATTACAGAAGTTAATGTATTGTGAGATTGGATATAGGGCATTCATATAATGAAACGTACCACTGGAGGCGTTTTCCGAAGCGAACAGTGGGGCGGCGTTGTAATCTGAAATGAGCAAGGAAAACTATTAATAATTATGTATATAATGAGTGCTTTACTCGTATATTAGATACAGCATAGACTAATGCAATCATAACAATATTACTAGCTAACGCTTCACCCAAAGTATTTTTTATGAACTAACATGATAAGAGGTGACCCTTATCGCCTTATTTGCTGCTTTCATATCTTAAGGTACATTTTTTTTGTAATATAGCGGGTTCATAACCTATACAGATACCTGGATAGGTAACCAAGCGACTTTATTAACGAAAAAGAATTTAGGAAAAGCCGTAGTTACATTCGTGTGTGTAGTACAGTGTTCTTTATAAGCCTTTCGTCTGACAGAATTCATACTATGGAACACCAATGACGGGTAATTAGCAACCAAATAAACCCTATTTATCCTTAGTCACCTTCACTTTCTACATCAGATTGTGAAGAAAAACACATGGTAGCATTATATTACATCCCAGACAAATGACACAGTTAAGATCATAGAAACAAACCATAACGGCTAAAGAAGAAAATGGCCGAAAGAAGATCAAAGCTAGATTATTTTTTAATATATTCACACCTTTACGTTTCTAAGGATGCACGCAGAGACTATCGATCGCCACCTGGAACGATCCTGACAAATCTTCCTTGCTTCACTCACACCCATTCATTGTCACACCTTCTCATACGTGGTCTTTTATTTTTTTAACAATTTATATATTTAATTATACATGTTTTTTCTTTATTAACCATAAATTTCTTTGATTTAATCGGCCAAAGCTAGAATCTTACATCAATCACACACATCTACGTACGTGCCGTAGTTGTGCAGGCAAGACGGAAACGTTGCGCCACGAAGGCCATGGGGTAAACGACACAGACTAGTCAGCCAGACTTATGCAACATTGACATTGTTCAACACGAACATGCTTCACGTCTATTTTATTTAGCAAATGAATTGTGAAGGAGTGTCCTGATTTTTGTATTAAGATTAGGGAAATTACAGTCTAATGTAAAAAAACACTTTTAGTTTTTTTATAATCGGATAATATTAAACCTCTTTATGTTATTTACATGTATTTTTAAATATATAAACTTATTTCAATGTTTTAACTTTTTACCTATTTACGTGTTCGTTACGTTAAGTTGAAGTTATATTTACTTATTTGTTTGACTAAATGTGATACAATAATTATTTCTTTCGTCTTTTTGTTTTTACATGTATTCATTTTGTTATTATTATTTAACGATAATGTAACGTTGCTTTCTTAGAGCATCAGATTGAGTTAGCAACCCGATGATGATGATTATAGTATTTGAATATCATTCAGAGTTCAAATTATAAGTTTATTTTATGCCTAGACATGTTTAAGTTGAAATAGAACCGCCAATTGCGTCTCTAATGCCAGTGATTTCATTAAAAAACAGCAACATTTTTTGTTGGTTGTTGTTATCTAGTTTTTGCATTATGTATTAAACATCTAAAGCTATTCAGATCAATAAGGCAGTCTGTGTAATGGAGTAACCTTGACACTAGAGATAAATAATTCTGAATCCACTTTGTGGATTTTATGTAGGGAACTGTTTTCTGGTAAGCTCCTTTGCCGAATATTGTGTTACTTAATTTCATACATTCAGTAGTAAAGTTATATGATAGCATCATTTAAAAATAAGGGTTTCTTAGTTGTTTTACTCTACTCTAACTGACATCTTGTAAAAAAAACCGACGACTGTTTTCGTAAATCTACTTAGAAAGAGGTGGAAAAGGTAGAAAGAAGCATAAATCCGCAATAGATTAATCTGGTTAGATGTATAAAACAAAGTAAAAAATGAACTAAAGAAAGAGTTTTCTATTCCATTGCCTTCTAACGTGAAAACTGGCAACTCGAATAGAACGACAGCTGGTAACTTTATGAGTTATGTACCTTTTATATTACGCAAGACAATATTCAACTTTTTCCACTTTGATCAGTTAAAATAACTGAATGAGTTTGACTTTGCGTCTGAAACGTCTAAATGGAGTTGAGGTCGATAAAGGCAACGGATGCTGTCTCTTTTTATTGTTCAATGTCGACACGGGCCATTCTGGTTGATGTCGGTACTTTACTGCAAGGTGACTCCTCAGTTAGAGAAATGGCTGTTGAGGTAACAATGGCATAATGGTTGCACTGTTAAAACTATAGAGCAATTGGATAACAACAATGCCAAAGGTAGTTAACGTATCTTGTTGAATAATAATTACTTAACTATTCAACTCGGACTAGACTAGAATATGAAATAATTATTCTATTGGATTAGTTGAATTCTGAAACTTTTAACTATTTATAGATAATAAAATAGTGTTTTCTCCAGTGACGTGAAAATAATTCTAACTAAGCTGCCGTTCTTCCGGGCATGTCGTAGAAGCCGACTAAGGGACTATGGGTAAATAGAATCTATTAGGCAATAGGCTAGGAAGCTGTCACCAATGTTCTGTTATAACATCGCAACCCCAACATTCCTGGTAAACAGTGATCTAGAAGATATTGCATTTCAGAAGTTCTGTCCACCCGAAAGGGAACAAGGACGTGAATATATACGTTTTATACTAATAAAAAAGTTTGTAAGCTACTTAATGAGTGAAGTCGTGTTGAAATGATAATATAAATTAAGGATCACAAGAATTTATCTGTCTACAGTCTTACTCCGTATTATTTGGTTCAACTACAAGATTAAACATTTTTAAATTAGCGTTAGTTACTTCTGGTACCGAGTTTCAAAGTAAATGTAGCTCGCATAATTTCCTTCATAAAAGAAAGACTTTATTTGATAATCCGTCATTTTATGTAAAAATCCCACCGGTAATATGACTTTATTACAGGTTTGACTGCCTCCCAAGCCTCTTTGTTAGCCGACTGACCGTGTCGGAATCACATGGGCATATACCTCTGCGTATAGCTATGCGGGCACCCATGTTATTTGCATGCCAAGCCGAACCCCACTCTAACTAAACTTGCATATGCAACTTGATGCAGATTCGCACACACGCACACATTCCCTGCCCCGAGTTCTTTCTTTGATACCGCGTAGGGTTGAACATGAGTTTTTACAACACTTTTGTGACATGTACATACATCATGTCACTAGTATGTGGGGGAGAAAAAGTGAGATATAGATTATCTACGTTAGTAATGTTCTTTAAAGTTAAACGTTTTGTGTCCTGCTGTGACTAACTTAATAAATTTTGTTTAATTACGGCTAATAGGTACTTCTGTTCCGAGAATGATTGTTGAAGCACTTACTTATCATTTCCAAGAAAGGATCTTAAACTCTTAATTCATTTACACGTGTAACTATAAATGTCTCAAAGTTATTTGGTGAGGCTAGATCAGTAATCCGATAAGTAAGCTGAAACCTGATAGTCACACTCGCCAGAGACCTAATAGCTGCCTATACGCAAACATGCAAGAGAAAACGTGATTGAGTGTGTTGTATTAGGTGCGTTGAAGCATTATTGATTAATAACGTTCAAAGTGAATTCAATAGGGTGGGAAAGGAGACACGATATCAACACTAGTCAGACCACCCCCTGCAAGCCACCCTGATGGCTATTATTAATCATTCTCAATTAGAACAGAGCGCAGAGAATATATTCTGGGATGCCAATTAACTCTGTTGCATTGTATGACAAACGTTCACTCGTTTTAGTCTCTATTTTCCTAATATAGAGAATGAAAAGATCTGAGCCAAAGCCAATTTAAATAACCATTTTTGCATGAAACATAATTATTAATTTAATATATACTTATCAATATCATATCACTTAACGAATTTGTGTTTAATAACTGAAGTAAATAATGAAGATATTCACAGGAATTGTAATTTAATAACATTTATAAAGGTTATGTCGGTTCATTACTAATAGGCAATATATCTTAATACAACCGATTCCTTTTTTCGTAAACACTTTTAGTGCTCAGAATAAGCCCTAGATGGCAGTGAGGCCGTTGTTAACCCTACGCCGAGGAGACTGAGGGCAGGGAGACGTGGGGAGAGTCCTGACCACGCTCAACTCGATGCACGTTGTCCTGTGCACCTATATTTAGATGCATTCGCTTCACTTGGGAACGGCGCGGCGCTGTATGAATATACTAATTAAGCATTCACGTGAACCAAATTGGAGCGACTTTTACGTGAATATAATTATGATGGCGTGGCGCTACTTGATAAGTCTTCGTTTCAGTAAAAGAGATTTAAGATGAGGATCTAGCGGGTATATGGACACCTTTTAATCATGTTCTCGTTCCTATTGAAGTAAAGTATTATATTTGACATTACCTCGTGCCTTAAATTGTATTTCTTAACACACAGACCGTGATTCAATTAATTGTACTAGGCTATCTATTCGTATTATGTATATTTCCATTCATTTGAATCGCAAAAGGGAAATTAATGCTTAAAATGAATCAAGACATTAGAAGAAAAACAGGTTTTGTACTCACGCTCACCCAAATCACAAGTAAACGTGCAACTTTGAAATTATTTTCAAAATATGTATATTAGCCGAGTCGTATCGTAGAGCGCCAAATCGATAATAGGAAGCATGCACAGTCCATCCGACTAGTTCAGCAGTGCGTGCGAGCGACCTATACACCCACTAGTGCACTGACGATGCAATGCGGGCTAAATATACAAACACGAGCACGCGGCACACAAATAAGTCTTGTGACCCGGCAACACAGTTCAAAATCCTCCGCCATCTACAAATAACCGGTTTTTACACGGTCAGCCGATTTAGCACTAAAGGCCCACGACAGTGAGTTCAAAGTCAATCGCGGCGGACTCTAGGGTATTATTACAGCGCTGCCTAGGTGCATTCTCGCTGCAATTTCGAATAATTTCCCTCTCGGTCGGGCTGTGTGTTTGTGGTGCGCTGAAGATCAGGGCTAACGATCGGTCGCTGCGCCCGTCTCTTTCTGGCACGTGGGCTCTGGCCGCACCGAGCGCGACGCACAGAGCTTATTTGGCGGTAAAACTGCGACTTTTCCATGTATATGCTTAAGGCTAAGGGGAGCACTCTTACCGCCTAGTGATATACACATTTCGACGCATTCTTTGTTTTATTTCTACGCAACACGTTTACAGCCGCCATAACCTGTTTTGTTTTAATTAAATTCTTAAGTCGAAACACAGTGAAAGCAACGACCATCATTAAATAACTATTTTCTCTTCAAAACAAACTAGACTGTTTTCTGGTGGAACATGTACATATTTTTCGTAGTAATTATTTTATGTTTGAGATCAAAATAACAATTGATTTATAACATGGTATTCTGGATAGGTACTAGTACTGCCGTCACACAGCTAAAGGTTATTAGAGCAGGGCAAGATCAGTTTTAATATTGACTTAGGGACACGTGCTCGGGGCTGAATGAATGCAGACCTTGCCCTTGAACCCGAGGGGAACGCACCGAGGTACAGCGCACGCACCGCCCGCCGCCCAACCGAGCGGCCGCGGTGCGCCCAAATGCCACCGGAGCATCCGCCCCGCCCAAATCAATAAAAAGCTCTTTCCCACTTGCGCGCCCTACTTCCGATCATACGACGGAATATTTACACACAACCTACAGATTCACACGCATCATCCCAAAACAATTTAATCAAAATCATTCTGTTTCTTTTTAAATGGCGAAACTCGCAATGCTACGTATAAAATTACTTCAACAAATTAGTTGTACAAAAATCTATCCGGTCACGCGACGCCCGCCA